>JAVJIX010000067.1:3280000-3432500 GCA_036785185.1 Paratrypauchen microcephalus
TTGCCTAAAAATGACACTTACAATTTCTTATCCTAATTAGGTTACTAGAAGACTACGACAGGTGGAGGGACAGCTCACATGTGTGGAGGACCATCCTGGATTGGAGCCTGTCTGCCTCAATGTGTACTCTGCAAAATACTGGCCAAATATACAGAGCTGACTGTGGTCCTTTATTATTGAGAGGAATACACCAGTACTTTTTTACAGAAGTTAATAAAAGAATAAATAAACTATTGACAGTTTACCCATACCCACAAATCTAGAGCCTTGTGCCTTTTCATTCAGTGGTGTAGACAGTGTAAAGATAATGTAAATATTTATTTACACCACAGGGGTAAAAACTTTGAAAATTGTTAGAACATAAACACTGAAGATGATCCATAGGAGCATAGGAATATTTGCAGAACAAGAACACAAACCAATGATAATCTTTGCAAATATCTAAACTAAATATAATTTTGATTGTCATCTCTCCCATTACTCATTTGTGGGCTGGTGCTGAGGCTGGTGCTGCAGAATCTGGGTCGTTATTCTAGCTTGTGTGGTTCTACGCATCCGGTCAGAGTTGATGTGCTGGCCTGTGTGGAGACAACAATGACAAATTAGTACTCCATTTATTACTTTGTATATACTCCAGGTGCAAGTTGTAAGAAGATAGAAGTATGTGTAGTGAACATTAATACTTCAATATACCCATTTATTTGGTTACACATTGTATATTTTACACTCCTCAAAAACTCACATTATTAATCTCATTACAAATGCAACAGACCTGCAGTCACCTGCTAACAGCTCATGGATTTGAATCAGGTGTGAGGGGGAAACGTTTGTGGGCCTGTGCAGATTTAGTCATAGTCATAGTCATAGTTTGCTTTATTGTCGAAAAACAATCATGTACATGTACATAGAATGAATTCGAAATTTCGTTTCCCCACTAACCAGGCAGGACAGTGATAGAGTGGGCTAGGGGAGGGGCCGCTGCACTTGCGCGCGCCGCCGACTGGGAGATGCAGAACAGAAAAGATGCAATAAGTACAATCAGTGACAATTTCACAACATGTAATGACAGAAAAACAATTGGAGATATAACATAAGGTGATCTTTTTTGTTGGTTACATAAGGAAGGGGTCAGATTGGAAATCAATGAAGTTGATTGAACCGAGAGCAGAGATCAGACCTTTCTAAAGACAGGAATTCTACTATTGTTTCTGTTTCCAGTGACAGTGTAAGAGTGTGTGCTATGTTTATGTAGAGTCCAGATAACAAACCACATCTGTGACCTTGGCCTTGTTTATGCAGGGAGGCTAAGTCAAAACACAGATAACTGTTTGGGACCGATTTTCGCAGGAGAGAATAATAAAATACATTTTTAGAGACCCAGGTAAATAATTTAGACTGAGCTCGGGTGCCAGACCCCCATCTTCATATCGCCATGAAGATTCATGAGAGATCTCATTAGTTCCTCTTGGCGCACAGACTGCGCTGCGTTGGCTTTACACAGTTCTGTCACCATCCCCATGATGATATCCAAACGTCGAGATGTTTCCTTCGGTTGAAATCCTTCCAAAAGGACCTCAACCTGTCCCACTTTCTGATGTAATCCTTTCACAAGATCTCCAACCCCTTCACAATGGCTCGAAATTGCTACAGACAGCTTAGGGGACTCTTTACAAGCTGCCAGTTTACAAATTATGCGATAGATCATGGACAATCCCAGGCCAATTAACAGATGTCCAGCTATCAGAAATCCGAATACGTAAATATCCTCCACATCCTCCAGGTACATTGGTGCCAAACATACGACTTGCCACGCACGATACGAGTCCCACGCATATCCAGCAGCAAAAGTACCATCCGGACACGCCGCTTCTCCCGGAGCGGCACTCCTCCGTGAAAAAAGAGTATCAATAGCGCTGAGGGTCCAGCTGATCACATCCATCTTTTTGGAATTTGGAAAATCTGCTCCAAAAAGCGAGAAAATGACAAAAACAAGAGAGGCACGCAGACAGCAGGAGCAATAGATAAGAGAGGAAAAAGAGAGACGTCTGCTCGCTCTCAGGGTCAGAACAGCAAGAATTTAGGAAGAATTAACAGACACATCTCATCAGTAAAATGCTACAACTTCTCCATAATATTCAAAATAAAATGTTATAAGTTCACGTACTAAAATCAAAGGTTTACAAGAGATGAATTTGTCTATTTTCACCGGGTAAACCCTCATTGTAACAGATAAAGACTTCTGCCAGTTTCTACCAGTAACAAGCCAGACAAACATATACAGCACCAGGGCTCTCAAGTCTCACGCATTGAGAGTGTGACACATGTACTTCGACGTGTTCACACGCTCACACGCCACACATGGTATTTCTCACGCTGAATTTCTGTGCCCAGAAAATCGGTAAGTTAATGCAGGCACCGCGCGTTTTCAGCGAAAAAAAGTAACTCGCACACCAGTACTCGAGTTGAGGGGGGATGGGGGGGAAGGGGGTGGCATCCCCCCTGTGGGAAAAAAATAGTCAAAATCATCCCTTCTTCCATCCCTTGTGACATTTTATCAATCAGGCATGAAAATCCCTCACCTTTTGACTTAAAGACGGCGAACGTCTTTAAGTCAAAATAGCCAGTGCCAAGAGCCAATCATAGGCCGAACTGCGCTCCAGCATGATTACGCACTGATCGCGCTCCCGCCAATCATGACGATTGCCGCTGTTGTGTTTGCGCCTGTTCGCCGATCAGCTGTGAGCGAGCCGTGTGATATTTACGCGGCGTTTCCAAGAGAAGAAGAATCCTTAACTTGCTACGTTAATGCTACGTAAGAAGGAACTCTCGCCTCGGGACACGGGATAAGTTATAATTATATATGTATAGTTATAAAAGGGATATGTCCTTTTCTCCGGAGCTCCGGATTATTAAAGACCGTGACACGTGCACATGGATACGCAAACTATCGGGAGTGATCGCGTTTTTATGGGTGAGTCATATTATCAGATTATTTCTGCATCTATTTCGGCACTAAACCAGAACTAAACCAAGACTAAACCAGGTCTAAACCAGGACTAAGCCAAGACTAAACCAGATCTAAACCGGGTCTAAACCAGGACTAAACAGGGACTAAACCAAAACTAAACCAGGTCTAAACCAAGACGAAGCCAGGACTAAAACAGGACTAAACCAGGACTAAACCAGGACTAAATCAGGTCTAAACCAGAACTAAACCAGGACTAAGCCAAGACTAAACCAGGACTAAACCGGTTCTAAACCAGGATTAAACTGGGACTAAACCAGGACTAAACCAAGACTAAACCAGGGCTGAACCAGGTCTAAACCAGGTCTAAACCAGGACTAAACCAGGTCTAAACCAGGACTAAGCCAAGACTAAACCAGATCTAAACCAGGTCTAAACCAGGACTAAACCAAAACTAAACCAGGTCTAAACCGGGACTAAGCCAGGACTAAACCGGGACTAAACCAGGACTAAACCAGAACTAAACCAGGACTAAACCAGGTCTAAACCAGGTCTAAACCAGGACTAAGCCAAGACTAAACCAGGACTAAAGCAGGTATAAACCAGGATTAAACTGGGACTAAACCAGGACTAAACCAAGACTAAGCCAAGACTAAACCAGATCTAAACCGGCTCTAAACCAGGACTAAACCGGGACTAAACCAAAACTAAACCAGGTCTAAACCAGGACTAAACCAGGACTAAACCAGGACTAAACCAGTACTAAACCAAGACTAAACCAAGACTGTGTGTGATAACATATTATCTTGTGCATTATTCAGACCCCTCAGGATTTCGCGGGCATTTTTTGTGATTGTTTCGGGCTAAAATGCCTGAATTTGCGGGAGCTTTTCCAAAAAGTTGCGATGAAAGTTGCGGTGCTTTTAAGGATTTGTTGCGATTTTGTCGCAGGAGGAAGTGAAAGTTGCGATAAATAGTTGCGATTTTCGCTTTTTGTAATTAAAATTGAATAATATTTTGAATATTGAGTTATTACTGACAAAGAATAATACAAAGACACAGAGATCACAGATATGGTCCTAAAACAACCTTACCAATATCGAAAATAAACTACTACTAGGAGGGGAACTGTTTCGGTCTTTTGCTGTTATTTTAGTGGGCAAATGGCGCCGCAGACATGTTTCTTATCCATTAGAAGCTGTGTCCAAATTCCCAGAGTGCGCGGCTCGGAGCGTGGCCCGAAGGGCATGTGCGTCACACATTTCGCCAGAACACCGGCACGACGACTGCTGTCCCACTTCTTTTTTGTCCCATGCGCAGTTAACACGCGGTCCGAAGACCGCAGTCGTTAAGCGGTCCGCGGACTGCAGTCGGGGCTGAGCAAGTGTGCACCGCCTTGACTGCAGTCTGAGCCCCCTTCGGGCCGCGCTCCGAGCTGTGCGCTCTGGGAACTGGGACACGGCCGCAGTTTCGTTTCGTCACACGGAAGTAAAGCAGAAAACTCAACTCAAACCTTTTAGCCGCCGAGAATATGAGGTTGGGTCGTATGGCTCGCAGATTTGTGACGCGCAAAGAGGAGGCTATGGTGACAGATACTCTGAGATCCAGATATGCGTTTTGTGCATTTATTACAAAAAGAGCGCACACAGCTATGACAGCGCAGCAGGATGAAATGGAACTCATGAAAACCAGCAGGATGAACAGATTAACGTGAAAGATGAATGAATGGTTTGCGGTCAACAAAAAATACGGCTACACCCCAACCCTGACTCTCTCCTCTGTGTGACAGGTGAGCGCGCGCTTTTACACGCACACACTTCCGTACGTGCACACACCCACACTCACGTGACCCACCGCCTCTGCCGCACACACACACAAACGCACCGTGCACCTCATCTCAGTTATGTCTCCTACACAGAAGGAAGTTGGTCGGCGTTCAATACGTCGCCGATGATTGGTCAAAATTAGTAAAAAATTGCGGGAAAGTTGCGGTGATTGGTCAAAATTGCAACACCGCCCTGAATTCGCGGGGATTGGCTGAAGTTGCGTTGAAGTTGCAAATCGCAACATCGCGAATTCCTGGAGGGTCTGATTATTGAATTATTGAATGATAATATGGACTTTTTGTTATAAGCATTTCCATTTTAACAAAGTACCTTCTAATTCTGCCCCTGACACATTCCCGTTTTAATAAGGTCTTATAATGATGACCTTAAAGTGCCTATGAAATGCTGGAAAAAACAGTGTAAAATTATTATATTTAAGATTTAAGATGAAATTTCACTATTTTTTTTTTTTTAGTTTGGCCCATTTCCTGGTTGGAAATCATGACCTCACGCTAGGGAATTCCATAACTGTTACCTAGCAACCATGTAGTAGACTTGGTCAAAACCTGTGTAATGTACACAGAGATTTTTATTTGAGAAATAAAAATACAAGAAAACATCTTTATTTTGTGTCAGAAAATTGTGTTTGTTCTGTGAAAACTGTGGTTAAAAAAATGAAATAAATAAAATAGAACTCCCTATTTTCTGTAATTTTCAACATATTCTTCAACTTTTCTTTGCAAAAGAAAAGATTAAGTAAAAATTAAATAATCATAAAAACACATACGAACTTTAAAGGTCCTACAGTATATTGCACAAAATTGACTCTTGTGAGCTTTAAGTCATGTTTTAATGTTGTTACCTCCTCAAAAACATACCTGGAGTTGTGTTTTTTCCATTCACACATGTTTGAGTAACTTTTTATTATTAGTCTGTACATCTCCAAAGCTCAAAATGCTCTGTTCCACTTTGTGATGTCATGAAGTGGCAGTTTTCATCAGCTACCTTTTTCATTGAATTCAGTAGAGATTGATGATTCTTGTGAAGGTGTATGGAGTTTAAAAGCACAGTAGAGCACTTCCTGTATGACCACATGACATCACAGTGTTTTGCAACTCCAGGTATATTTGTGATGAGAAAACAACATCATAACATGCACTTTGGTCTTATTTATCTAGTGTATTTAGATCTTGCAGTAACCTGGTTTTGGTCTTGACCTGGTCCTGGTTCAACCCTGTTAAAGGAGAATTAACGTTTTTTTTTTTTACAATCTGAGCCTTATTTCGGTAATAAAACGGGCAGCAGTAGCTCAGTTGGTAGAGCGTTTGTCCACTGATCCAAAGGTTGGCGGTTCAAATCCCGCTCTTGACATAAGCAACATCAGTGGTTGAGCGGTCAGATCCACTGACCCACAGGTTGGTTGGTACAATTCCAGCTCCCACAGATGAATGCTGCCGTTGTGTCCTTGGGCAAGACACTTAACCCTCCTCGCCCCCAGTGTCTTTTCATTCACACTGGTGTGTGAATGTGTGTGTGAATGGGTGACTGGTTCCTTGTTGTAAAGCGCTTTGGGTGCCTTGAAGGTGGAAAAGCGCTGTATAAAGATGTGACCATTTTAATAAAACAAGTTGTTTTACTCACCCATAGCACTTTGGTGTCCTATGGAGCACTTCCAGAGATGTTTTAGATTAGCGATAGCCGTAGCGCGAGTTCTCGCCGTAGCGCGAGGCATATATTACATGCTCGGGGCATATAATGTATGCGAGCATGTAATATATGCCCCGTGCGGTCTCCAAATAACACAAACTTTAGTACTTTTCAAATCATAGAAGCTCAATGTCTTGGTCTACACTTTCATTTGAGTCAAAAGTGGCCTGTAATCCGAGATTTATCCATAATTTACAGCTTTGCGTTTCATGTTTGGGTCCCGGGAGCTGAGAGTGAAATAAGCTGTGACTCCGCACATGCGCACTGGCGTCCTCATCTACTCGAAACTATGTAATCTCGGATTACAGGCCACTTTTGACTCAAACGACAGCGTAGACTAAGACATCGAGCTTCTATGAGTTGAAAAGTGCTAAAGTTTGTGTTATTTGGAGACCGCACAGGGCATATATTACATGCTCGGGGAATATATTATATGCCCAGAGAACTCGCGCTACGGCTATCGCTAATCTAAAACATCTCTTGAAGTGCTCCAAATGACACCAAAGTGCTATGTGTGAGTAAAACAACTTGTTTTATTACCAAAATAAGGCTCAGATTGTAAAAAACGTTAATTCTCCTTTAAACATAGCTTTCCTTACTTGCTTTTAACTCCATCTTCAAAGTCCTTTTACATTAACATAAACAGTGATTCAGTTTCTTCTATAGTTGTGACTGTGATCTCCCTCCAGCCGTGGCACTTTTGTGTTGGTCACTGAACACCACACAGCCCTCCGCAGACTCGGGCCCATGTTCACTTCTCTCTTTACCTCTGTTTAAACCGTACAAAGGGCACCATTGTGAGTCCAGGGCCCCCCCATCACTGTCCCTTCAATCAGCGCCACCCGCTGGACCCACATAACCCCAACCCGGCCCAGAGTGCTCACAAGTCTGGACAAGAAATGAACCAAGTCTGGATTACAAGATTACATTCATGCTGTAGGAAGGAAGTTCTAGGCCCATTTCGCCCATTTTCTAATTTATGTTCTAATGTTGTTTCCTCATCACAAACACACCTGGAGTTGTTTTGTTTCAGTCACACATGTTTTTTGTTTTTAAGTTATTCTCTTAAACTAAAACACTTCACTTCACCTTGCGATGTGTGAAGAGTCCCTCAGTCGTCCAGGTAGAATCCATGGTAAAAGAAGAAATTCAATTTGTCAACTGGACAAAGTTTGTTTGGCCAATTAGAGCTGACGAAGCCTCTCGGATGAGCGGCGAAACGTTTTCAACCAAACAAACTTTGTCCAGTTGACAAATTGAATTTCTTATTTTACCATCTTCACTTCACCTTGCGATGTCATGCAGTAATACAGGAATTGCTCCACTGCGTTTTTAAACTCCAAACACCTTCCCTGTAATAATTTGGATAATTTCAGCCCTGGAATTGCCACTACTTCTACTACTGAATTAAAGGTAAACGGTAGTTGCTAACTTGAAAACTAGCGTTGCATGACATCACAAGGTGGAACAGAGCATTTTGAGCTTTAGAGTTGGACAGACTAATACTAACTCAACTCGAACATGTGTGAATGAAGAAAAAATAACACAACTCCAGATATGTTTTTGATTAAGTAACAACATTACAATATGGCTTTTTATTATACTGAAAAACATTATGTGCAAGTAAGTGTCTTTACTGTTATTGGAAGACCCGTTGTGGGTCGGAAGACTCGACGTGAGAGCCGAGCGAGCCGTCGTGAGAACTTGTCATGAGGCCAAGCGAGCAGTCGTGAGCCGTCGTGAGAGCCGTCCTGAGAGCCAAGTGAGCAGTTGTGAGAGCCGTAGTGAGAGCCAGGCGAGCCGTCGTGAGAGCCGTCAAGAGAGCCAGGCGAGCCATCGTGCGAGCCATCGTGCGAGCCATCGTGCGAGCCATCGTGCGAGCCATCGTGCGAGCCATCGTGAGAGCCATCGTGAGAGCCATCGAGAGAGCCATCGAGAGAGCCATCGTGAGAGCCATCGAGAGAGCCAAGCGAGCCGTCGCGAGAGCCAGGAGAGCTGTCGAGCCGTCGTGAGAGCCAGGCGAGTTGTCGAGCCGTCGTGAGAGCCAGGCGAGTTGTCGAGCCATCGTGAGAGCCAGGCGAGTTGTCGAGCCGTCATGAGAGCCAGGCGAGCTGTCGAGCCGTCGTGAGAGCCAGGCGAGCTGTCGAGCCGTCGTGGGAGCCAGGCGAGCTGTCGAGCAGTCGTGGGAGCCAGGCGAGCTGTTGTGCTGTCGTGGGAGCCAGGCAAGCCGTCGTGAGACCCAGACGAGCTGTCATGCGGTCGTGAGAGCTGGGTGAGCTGGCGGTCATCATGCTGTCATGAGAGCCGGTGAAACGTTGTGCATATTGGGGATGTTCACAGGGCAGGTACGGGTTGAATGCTGGACAGATGAGCGCGGTCGAATTTGGAGACCGTAATAGTAGTCGCGACATGAGAGCTGAGAATGATGAAAGAATGCAATGATGTAGCATGAGCAGGAGGAGATGAGGATTAGATGGCGAGAGCATCGCTGAGGATGCGTATAGGATGGAATGGTGAAGTCATGAGCTGACGTCGATGGTAGGATCCTCGATCGGGAAAGAGGTGGTGAGCCGAGATGGTGTAGCTCAGGTGAGGGCGGAACTGGGAGGAGCTGAATAGTGTGACACATGGTTATGATGGCTTAAGCTCGCTTGTAATGGATGACGTGAGCTGCCCGAGCTATAATGGCATGAAACAGCCAGGGCCGGAATATGAATTGATGGCGAGCGGGTGTAAAGACAGCTAGCGTACGTCAAAATTGCGTGAGCAGCACGAGCTGAAATTGAGTGAGTGACATGAGTCGATGGGTGCTGAATATTGGAATAGCAGAGAAACGATGTAGAGACTGCTTAGCTAGCATGTGATGGAATGGTGTGAGCTAGCATGAGTTGCATGAGTTAGAATGGTTGGATGCGAGTCGGTAGGAGAGGTTGAATACGAGATGACAGTGTGCCAGTGCAGAGAGGAGTTAAGCGAACAAAAACATTCGTACAACGTTTCGGTGTGAACGAAAATAGTGTGAGTGGGCGTGGTGACTTGTGTAGGCTGCAACGACAGATAAAACATTTGGGTGTTGGGGAAAGGGGGGGGGGGGGGTAGAGCAGAAGACGGGAAATGGAGGCCCTGCCTAATGTGGGTAGGGCACGAGAGCCATCTAGCTCATGATGACTGAAAAGAGAGAGAAATGAGAGATGGGGAGAAGATGCATGTGCATGGGGAATTGTGCAGCCTGCGAGATGGGGACAAGAATGAGACACGAAGGGTGCAGGCACAGGGGGAGATGGCCTGCTTGAAAGCAGGCTGAGATGATACAAGAGAATTCAAGTGAAACTACACAGTAGACAGAATACGTTTACTGGCCACTGGTGGTGATACTACTTAGCCCCCAGCAGGGGGGGCTATCAGACTGTAGTGGAGGAGAGGAGGGAGTGGCGACGTCTGCAGCTGCACGCGGGAAACTTGATGGGAACCCGGAAGCTCGTTCGTCTCGTTCCAGGGCGCCGGGGTTACATTCTTGATCTAAACTGTTGAAGGTCCTGTCTTGATGTGTCAGCCTGAAGGGGAACGGCGGGTGCTGGGCGGTACCGAACGCTGTGGTCGCTGGAGGCCGGGCCACGCTGTGCCGAAAGCCGTGGTTGCCAAAGCCGGTCTGCGCGTCGAGAGCCGTCTCACTCTGACAGTACACCGGGCTGCACCAGGCTGCGCGCTCGCCTATACGAGGAGGAGGAGGCGACGAGAGGGACAATGTGGATATCCCGTATATGCCGCCAGCACAGAGATATTGACGGTGGGCGCTTCTTAGAGGTGGAGGTCCGCTGCGTGAGCGCGCGCCTGGAGCGTTCGCTGGGCGGCGCGGGCCGTGGGCTGGACGCCGCGGATATGCGATGGAAGATCCTCCGGCTGCGGATTCCTGGATAGAAATCCGTCGCGGCGTAAGGAATTGCGGACTGGAAGGAACGAGGAGACGTGAGGCAGGTTGGTGTTTGAATGTGACGGGTTGTTAACCCAGCTCGAGCGAGCTGACGCGGTTGAGCTGTCGAGATAACCGAGACGAACTGGAATGAAGGGATGAGTGGCTATAAATGGCTCCGGGAAATTAGAGGTGTGGTTATGGTGAACTGTGATTCGCTGGTGAGGAGGAGAAGGTGGTTGAGGCGTGGTCCTGCTCCTGAATTTCAGCTAATCACATTAACTCCATTTAAATAATACTCTTGCTTTAAGATGCATTGAATAAATACATCAAAGAAACAGTAGAAGTTACTAAAAACAATATCAAGTTGCACTTGTCTTAAAATGGCAAGAGGAGAAATTAAATTTGTCAACTGACAAAATGGCTTTAGTCAAGCACTATAGAAAGACTGTGGCCTGTTAAGAGGCGTGATTGGCTGGGACCTCGCTGTGTGTGTGTGTGTGTGTGTGTGTGTGTGTGTGTGCATGTGTGCGTCACATGACCTGACATACTTTCATGTAGGAAATTATGTTTTATACAGGTTATAACCTGGATTAGACAGACATTTATTCAATTACAGCCCAAAAATCTCTAGAAAACATAGAAAACAGGCATTGTGACTGTGAGAGGGGGGTGCTTCTCATACAGTTGTAGGGAGTATATGATATAAGAATTTTATCCAACTAGCCTACTTATGATGAAGAACATTGAGAGGTGGATTAGCAAACTTTTTGCTGTCCTGTTTTTATATTGAAAGTGACAGAATTACAGGTATCTGCACTTTCTACTCCACTACATTTCTGAACAGGACTGAAAAATGCCAGATTGTGTTAAAACAAAGCTCAGATTAAAGTCTAACGTGAGTAACAGAGCTTCAGACAGTGTAGTACTTCCAGTTAGCATCACACCCCCAGGGAATGTTGATGACATCAGCTGCAAAGTACCAGCAGATGTGTCGGGTCTCATATACAATTGTAACATGTGGGCACGTTTCTCCCAAAGGCCATCACACACTTCCTGCTCAAAATAAAGGAGGTCAGGCCATATGTGTGAAGAAACCGCACTGTGTCTGATTCCAGTTATTAGTCACCACCAAACAAATAAAAGGCTATTTCAGGGGAATGAGCCCTGAGGGAGCAGGCTATTTTCTGAATGAGTTCAGCAGAGCAGCATGTCTGAAAAATCTCTCCAAGCGCCACAGTCTGGATCTACATTTGGAGTGTGACAGTTTAACAGGGTCTGTGTCCTGATCTGAAAAGGTTTACGACATTACACCTAGTCTATGAAATCAGAGAGACTTTTAGGAGGACCACTATTATATGATACATATATACACTATAGTGAGCTATATATATTGTATATGGTTCATGCCTGTCCACACTGGGTGGGAGCTAAAGGAATTATGTGCATATAAAAGTGAATCAAGTGAATATGTTTGGAGGAGAACAGAAGGAAGAAGAGCAGGGTTTACAAGCACCCACATTTTTATGTGTAGACAATTGGGTCAAAGCATCTACAGTTTTGTCTTGAGTTGTTCAGTGTTGGGAAGTAACTCGTTACAAACTTGGGGATTACTGTAATCAGATTACTTTTTTTAGTCAAGCAGTAATGTAACTAGTTACAAATGAACATTGAGTAATTAGATTACACAAAGGTGTGTGTTATCCATTAAAACAAAGATAAACAGGAGCGCAGAGGTCCTCCTCTGGTGTCACACTCAGAGGCAGGGCTGGTGTGTACCAAAAAGATCTGTGTACCAAAAGTAGACAAATATTGGTTTAAATGTTTTTCAAGTGAAGAATTCATGCTTTTTATCTGTTCATCCCTGAGCTGTATGTTTTCTTTTTTGTAAAACTGCAGAGTATGTGGCCCAATTGGGAGTTTTTTAGTAATCATTTACAAATGACTTTTGAAAGTACTCAATTAGATTACTTTTAGAAGGAGTTACTTTTGCAAAGTAATCAGACCAGCACTGATGTAATGAACACTGATGTTATGAACACTGATGTCATGAACACTGATGTCATGAACGCTGATGTCATGAACACTGATGTCATGAACACTGATGTCATGAACGCTGATGTCATGAACGCTGATGTAATGAACACTGATGTCATGAACACTGATGTAATGAACACTGATGTCATGAACACTGATGTCATGAGCACTGATGTCATGAACACTGATGTCATGAGCACTGATGTCATGAACACTGATGTAATGAACACTGATGTAATGAACACTGATGTCATGAACACTGATGTAATGAACACTGATGTCATGAACACTGATGTAATGAACACTGATGTCATGAACACTGATGTCATGAGCACTGATGTCATGAACACTGATGTCATGAGCACTGATGTCATGAACACTGATGTAATGAACACTGATGTCATGAACACTGATGTAATGAACACTGATGTCATGAACACTGATGTAAAGAACACTGATGCCATGAACACTGATGTCATGAACACTGATGTCATGAACACTGATGTAAAGAACACTGATGTAATGAACACTGATGTCATGAACACTGATGTAATGAACACTGATGTCATGAACACTGATGTCATGAACACTGATGTAATGAACACTGATGTCATGAACACTGATGTAATGAACACTGATGTCATGAACACTGATGTCATGAGCACTGATGTAAAGAACACTGATGTCATGAACACTGATGTCATGAACACTGATGTAAAGAACACTGATGTAATGAACACTGATGTCATGAACACTGATGTAATGAACACTGATGTCATGAACACTGATGTCATGAACACTGATGTAATGAACACTGATGTCATGAACACTGATGTAATGAACGCTGATATCATGAACACTGATGTAAAGAACACTGATGTAATGAACACTGATGTAATGAACACTGATGTCATGAACACTGATGTAAAGAACACTGATGTAATGAACACTGATGTCATGAACACTGATGTCATGAACACTGATGTAATGAACACTGATGTCATGAACACTGATGTAATGAACGCTGATATCATGAACACTGATGTAAAGAACACTGATGTAATGAACACTGATGTAATGAACACTGATGTAATGAACACTGATGTCATGAGCACTGATGTCATGAACACTGATGTCATGAACACTGATGTCATGAACACTGATGTAATGAACACTGATGTCATGAACACTGATGTCATGAACACTGATGTCATGAACACTGATGTAATGAACACTGATGTAATGAACACTGATGTCATGAACACTGATGTCATGAACACTGATGTAAAGAACACTGATGTAATGAACACTGATGTCATGAACACTGATGTCATGAACACTGATGTCATGAACACTGATGTAAAGAACACTGATGTCATGAACACTGATGTCATGAACACTGATGTCATGAACACTGATGTCATGAACACTGATGTAATGAACACTGATGTCATGAACACTGATGTCATGAACACTGATGTCATGAACACTGATGTCATGAACACTGATGTAATGAACACTGATGTCATGAACACTGATGTAATGAACGCTGATATCATGAACACTGATGTAAAGAACACTGATGTAATGAACACTGATGTAATGAACACTGATGTCATGAACACTGATGTAATGAACACTGATGTCATGAACACTGATGTAATGAACGCTGATATCATGAACACTGATGTAAAGAACACTGATGTAATGAACACTGATGTCATGAACACTGATGTAATGAACACTGATGTCATGAACACTGATGTAATGAACACTGATGTAATGAACACTGATGTAATGAACACTGATGTAATGAACACTGATGTAATGAACACTGATGTCATGAACACTGATGTAATGAACACTGATGTAATGAACACTGATGTCATGAACACTGATGTAATGAACACTGATGTAATGAACACTGATGTCATGATCGCTGATGTCATGAACGCTGATGTCATGAACACTGATGTCATGAACACTGATGTCATGAACACTGATGTAATGAACACTGATGTCATGAACACTGATGTCATGAACACTGATGTAATGAACACTGATGTCATGAACACTGATGTAATGAACACTGATGTAATGAACACTGATGTAATGAACACTGATGTAATGAACACTGATGTCATGAACACTGATGTAATGAACACTGATGTAATGAACACTGATGTCATGATCGCTGATGTCATGAACGCTGATGTCATGAACACTGATGTCATGAACACTGATGTCATGAACACTGATGTCATGAACACTGATGTAATGAACACTGATGTAATGAACACTGATGTCATGAACACTGATGTAATGAACACTGATGTCATGAGCACTGATGTCATGAACACTGATGTAATGAACACTGATGTCATGAACACTGATGTCATGAACACTGATGTCATGAACACTGATGTCATGAACACTGATGTCATGAACACTGATGTCATGATCACTGATGTCATGAACACTGATGTCATGAACACTGATGTCATGAACACTGATGTCATGAACACTGATGTAATGAACACTGATGTCATGAACACTGATGTCATGAACACTGATGTCATGATCACTGATGTCATGAACACTGATGTCATGAACACTGATGTCATGAACACTGATGTCATGAACACTGATGTCATGAGCACTGATGTCATGAACACTGATGTCATGAACACTGATGTAATGAACACTGATGTCATGAACACTGATGTCATGAACACTGATGTCATGAACACTGATGTAATGAACACTGATGTAATGAACACTGATGTCATGATCACTGATGTCATGAACACTGATGTAATGAACACTGATGTCATGAACACTGATGTCAGGAACACTGATGTAATGAACACTGATGTCATGAACACTGATGTCATGAACACTGATGTAATGAACACTGATGTCATGAACACTGATGTAATGAACACTGATGTCATGAACACTGATGTCATGAACACTGATGTAATGAACACTGATGTCATGAACACTGATGTCATGAACACTGATGTCATGATCACTGATGTCATGAACACTGATGTCATGAACACTGATGTCATGAACACTGATGTCATGAACACTGATGTCATGAACACTGATGTCATGAACACTGATGTAATGAACACTGATGTCATGAACACTGATGTCATGAACACTGATGTCATGAACACTGATGTCATGAACACTGATGTCATGAACACTGATGTCATGAACACTGATGTAATGAACACTGATGTAATGAACACTGATGTCATGATCACTGATGTCATGAACACTGATGTCATGAACACTGATGTCATGAACACTGATGTAATGAACACTGATGTCATGAACACTGATGTCATGAACACTGATGTAATGAACACTGATGTCATGAACACTGATGTCATGAACACTGATGTCATGATCACTGATGTCATGAACACTGATGTCATGAACACTGATGTCATGAACACTGATGTAATGAACACTGATGTCATGAACACTGATGTCATGAACACTGATGTCATGAACACTGATGTCATGAACACTGATGTAATGAACACTGATGTCATGAACACTGATGTCATGAACACTGATGTAATGAACACTGATGTCATGAACACTGATGTCATGAACACTGATGTCATGAACACTGATGTCATGAACACTGATGTAATGAACACTGATGTCATGAACACTGATGTCATGAACACTGATGTCATGAACACTGATGTCATGAACACTGATGTCATGAACACTGATGTCATGAACACTGATGTCATGAACACTGATGTAATGAACACTGATGTCATGAACACTGATGTCATGATCACTGATGTCATGAACACTGATGTCATGAACACTGATGTCATGAACACTGATGTAATGAACACTGATGTCATGAACACTGATGTAATGAACACTGATGTCATGAACACTGATGTAATGAACACTGATGTAATGAACACTGATGTAATGAACGCTGATGTCATGAACGCTGATGTCATGATCACTGATGTCATGAACACTGATGTCATGAACACTGATGTAATGAACACTGATGTCATGAACACTGATGTCATGAACACTGATGTCATGAACACTGATGTCATGAACACTGATGTAATGAACACTGATGTCATGAACACTGATGTCATGAACACTGATGTCATGAACACTGATGTAATGAACACTGATGTCATGAACACTGATGTCATGAACACTGATGTCATGAACACTGATGTAATGAACACTGATGTCATGAACACTGATGTAATGAACACTGATGTAATGAACACTGAGGTAATGAACACTGATGTCATGAACACTGATGTAATGAACACTGATGTAATGAACACTGATGTAATGAACACTGATGTCATGAACACTGATGTCATGAACACTGATGTCATGAACACTGATGTAATGAACACTGATGTCATGAACACTGATGTCATGATCACTGATGTCATGAACACTGATGTCATGAACACTGATGTAATGAACACTGATGTCATGAACACTGATGTCATGAACACTGATGTCATGAACACTGATGTCATGAACACTGATGTCATGAACACTGATGTCATGAACACTGATGTCATGAGCACTGATGTCATGAACACTGATGTCATGAACACTGATGTCATGAGCACTGATGTCATGAACACTGATGTCATGAACACTGATGTCATGAACACTGATGTCATGAACACTGATGTCATGAGCACTGATGTCATGAACACTGATGTCATGAACACTGATGTCATGAGCACTGATGTCATGAACACTGATGTCATGAACACTGATGTCATGAACACTGATGTAAAGAACACTGATGTAATGAACACTGATGTAATGAACACTGATGTCATGAACACTGATGCCATGAACACTGATGTCATGAACACTGATGTCATGAACACTGATGTAAAGAACACTGATGTAATGAACACTGATGTCATGAACACTGATGTAATGAACACTGATGTAATGAACACTGATGTCATGAACACTGATGTAATGAACACTGATGTCATGAACACTGATGTCATGAACACTGATGTCATGAACACTGATGTAATGAACACTGATGTCATGAACACTGATGTAATGAACACTGATGTAATGAACACTGATGTCATGAACACTGATGTAATGAACACTGATGTCATGAACACTGATGTAATGAACACTGATGTAATGAACACTGATGTCATGAACACTGATGTAATGAACACTGATGTCATGAGCACTGATGTCATGAACACTGATGTAATGAACACTGATGTCATGAACACTGATGTCATGAACACTGATGTCATGATCACTGATGTCATGAACACTGATGTCATGAACACTGATGTCATGAACACTGATGTCATGAACACTGATGTAATGAACACTGATGTCATGAACACTGATGTCATGAACACTGATGTAATGAACACTGATGTCATGAACACTGATGTCATGAACACTGATGTCATGAACACTGATGTAATGAACACTGATGTCATGAACACTGATGTCATGAACACTGATGTAATGAACACTGATGTCATGAACACTGATGTCATGAACACTGATGTAATGAACACTGATGTCATGAACACTGATGTAATGAACACTGATGTCATGAACACTGATGTAATGAACACTGATGTCATGAACACTGATGTAATGAACACTGATGTCATGAACACTGATGTCATGAACACTGATGTAATGAACACTGATGTCATGAACACTGATGTCATGAACACTGATGTAATGAACACTGATGTCATGAACACTGATGTCATGAACACTGATGTAATGAACACTGATGTCATGAACACTGATGTCATGAACACTGATGTCATGAACACTGATGTCATGAACACTGATGTCATGAACACTGATGTCATGAACACTGATGTCATGAACACTGATGTAATGAACACTGATGTCATGAACACTGATGTAATGAACACTGATGTCATGAACACTGATGTAATGAACACTGATGTCATGAACACTGATGTCATGAACACTGATGTCATGAACACTGATGTCATGAACACTGATGTAATGAACACTGATGTCATGAACACTGATGTCATGAACACTGATGTAATGAACACTGATGTCATGAACACTGATGTCATGAACACTGATGTCATGAACACTGATGTCATGAACACTGATGTCATGAACACTGATGTCATGAACACTGATGTAATGAACACTGATGTCATGAACACTGATGTCATGAACACTGATGTAATGAACACTGATGTCATGAACACTGATGTCATGAACACTGATGTCATGATCACTGATGTCATGAACACTGATGTCATGAACACTGATGTCATGAACACTGATGTCATGAACACTGATGTAATGAACACTGATGTCATGAACACTGATGTCATGAACACTGATGTCATGAACACTGATGTCATGAACACTGATGTAATGAACACTGATGTCATGAACACTGATGTCATGAACACTGATGTCATGAACACTGATGTCATGAACACTGATGTCATGAACACTGATGTCATGAACACTGATGTCATGAACACTGATGTAATGAACACTGATGTCATGAACACTGATGTCATGAACACTGATGTCATGAACACTGATGTCATGAACACTGATGTAATGAACACTGATGTCATGAACACTGATGTAATGAACACTGATGTCATGAACACTGATGTCATGAACACTGATGTAATGAACACTGATGTCATGAACACTGATGTCATGAACACTGATGTAATGAACACTGATGTCATGAACACTGATGTAATGAACACTGATGTCATGAACACTGATGTCATGAACACTGATGTCATGAACACTGATGTAATGAACACTGATGTCATGAACACTGATGTAATGAACACTGATGTCATGAACACTGATGTAATGAACACTGATGTAATGAACACTGATGTCATGATCACTGATGTCATGAACACTGATGTAATGAACGCTGATGTCATGAACGCTGATGTCATGAACACTGATGTCATGAACACTGATGTAATGAACACTGATGTAATGAACACTGATGTCATGATCACTGATGTCATGAACACTGATGTCATGAACACTGATGTCATGAACACTGATGTCATGAACACTGATGTAATGAACACTGATGTCATGAACACTGATGTCATGAACACTGATGTAATGAACACTGATGTCATGAACACTGATGTCATGAACACTGATGTCATGAACACTGATGTCATGAGCACTGATGTCATGAACACTGATGTCATGAACACTGATGTCATGAACACTGATGTCATGAACACTGATGTCATGATCACTGATGTCATGAACACTGATGTAATGAACACTGATGTCATGATCACTGATGTCATGAACACTGATGTAATGAACACTGATGTCATGAACACTGATGTCATGAACACTGATGTCATGAACACTGATGTCATGAACACTGATGTAATGAACACTGATGTCATGAACACTGATGTCATGAGCACTGATGTAAAGAACACTGATGTCATGAACACTGATGTCATGAACACTGATGTCATGAACACTGATGTAAAGAACACTGATGTAATGAACACTGATGTCATGAACACTGATGTAATGAACACTGATGTCATGAACGCTGATATCATGAACACTGATGTAATGAACACTGATGTCATGAACACTGATGTAATGAACGCTGATATCATGAACACTGATGTAAAGAACACTGATGTAATGAACACTGATGTAATGAACACTGATGTAATGAACACTGATGTCATGAGCACTGATGTCATGAACACTGATGTCATGAACACTGATGTCATGAACACTGATGTCATGAACACTGATGTCATGAGCACTGATGTCATGAACACTGATGTCATGAACACTGATGTCATGAACACTGATGTCATGAACACTGATGTCATGAGCACTGATGTCATGAACACTGATGTAATGAACACTGATGTCATGAACACTGATGTCATGAACACTGATGTAAAGAACACTGATGTAATGAACACTGATGTCATGAACACTGATGTCATGAACACTGATGTCATGAACACTGATGTAAAGAACACTGATGTCATGAACACTGATGTCATGAACACTGATGTCATGAACACTGATGTAATGAACACTGATGTCATGAACACTGATGTAATGAACGCTGATATCATGAACACTGATGTAAAGAACACTGATGTAATGAACACTGATGTAATGAACACTGATGTAATGAACACTGATGTCATGAGCACTGATGTCATGAACACTGATGTCATGAACACTGATGTCATGAACACTGATGTCATGAGCACTGATGTCATGAACACTGATGTCATGAACACTGATGTCATGAACACTGATGTAAAGAACACTGATGTAATGAACACTGATGTAATGAACACTGATGTCATGAACACTGATGTCATGAGCACTGATGTAAAGAACACTGATGCCATGAACACTGATGTCATGAACACTGATGTCATGAACACTGATGTAAAGAACACTGATGTAATGAACACTGATGTCATGAACACTGATGTAATGAACACTGATGTCATGAACACTGATGTCATGAACACTGATGTAATGAACACTGATGTCATGAACACTAATGTAATGAACACTGATGTCATGAACACTGATGTCATGAGCACTGATGTAAAGAACACTGATGTCATGAACACTGATGTCATGAACACTGATGTCATGAACACTGATGTAAAGAACACTGATGTAATGAACACTGATGTCATGAACACTGATGTAATGAACACTGATGTCATGAACGCTGATATCATGAACACTGATGTAATGAACACTGATGTCATGAACACTGATGTAATGAACACTGATGTCATGAACACTGATGTAAAGAACACTGATGTAATGAACACTGATGTCATGAACACTGATGTCATGAACACTGATGTAATGAACACTGATGTCATGAACACTGATGTAATGAACGCTGATATCATGAACACTGATGTAAAGAACACTGATGTAATGAACACTGATGTAATGAACACTGATGTAATGAACACTGATGTCATGAGCACTGATGTCATGAACACTGATGTCATGAACACTGATGTCATGAACACTGATGTCATGAGCACTGATGTCATGAACACTGATGTCATGAACACTGATGTCATGAACACTGATGTCATGAGCACTGATGTCATGAACACTGATGTAATGAACACTGATGTCATGAACACTGATGTAAAGAACACTGATGTAATGAACACTGATGTCATGAACACTGATGTCATGAACACTGATGTCATGAACACTGATGTAAAGAACACTGATGTCATGAACACTGATGTCATGAACACTGATGTCATGAACACTGATGTAATGAACACTGATGTAATGAACGCTGATATCATGAACACTGATGTAAAGAACACTGATGTAATGAACACTGATGTAATGAACACTGATGTCATGATCACTGATGTCATGAACACTGATGTCATGAACACTGATGTCATGAACACTGATGTCATGAACACTGATGTAATGAACACTGATGTAATGAACACTGATGTCATGATCACTGATGTCATGAACACTGATGTAATGAACACTGATGTCATGAACACTGATGTCATGAACACTGATGTAATGAACACTGATGTCATGATCACTGATGTCATGAACACTGATGTAATGAACACTGATGTCATGAACACTGATGTCATGAACACTGATGTAATGAACACTGATGTCATGAACACTGATGTAATGAACACTGATGTCATGAACACTGATGTCATGAACGCTGATGTCATGAACACTGATGTCATGAACACTGATGTAATTAACTCTGATGTAATGAACACTGATGTAATGAACACTGATGTCATGAACACTGATGTCATGAACACTTATGTCATGAACACTGATGTAATTAACTCTGATGTAATGAACACCGATGTCATGAACACTGATGTCATGAACACTGATGTCCTGAACACTGATGTAATTAACTCTGATGTAATGAACACTGATGTCATGAACACTGATGTCATGAACACTGATGTCATGAACACTGATGTTATGAACACTGATGTTATGAACGCTGATGTCATGAACGCTGATGTCATGAACACTGATGTTATGAACACTGATGTTATGAACACTGATGTTATGAACGCTGATGTCATGAACACTGATGTCATGAACACTGATGTCATGAACACTGATGTCATGAACACAAGTGAATGTTCAGGATAAGTATACCTTACAGACATGTCAGAGCCATTTCTTCACTGTTCTTCTCCAGCAGCATGTTGGATTGTTTTTGTCTTTCAGAGCCTGTTTGAAGACTTTTTCTATATATTTTTACACATGTATTTATCTAAATGCCCTAGCCCATAAGAAGGTTCTCAGTGTGGGGCTTGGGACCCCCATGGGGGGAGTCAGATGAACTGGGGTAATGAAGATTCTTAAACAGACTCGACGCCCTTCTGTTGTATTCCTGTTGGTCGACGAGATTCATGTATCAAAACCTACGCCCTGAAAATTAAATCAAACAAAAGACAAAATCTCTTTATGATTTTGTAGGGAGCTCTGAGGGTCATGAATGCCAAAGGTTGTTATTATGGGGGTCCCATATAAAAAAAGGTTGAGGTCAATCCAAAAAGTACCCCCAAAAGTACTTACCGTATGTTACCTGATGCAATAGAGACTGTCAGCTCAAGTTGGCTTTTGGGCAACAAATCATTTCCAGAGTGGTTCCATCATAAGAAAAAGGGTTGATGGTCTGATCACAATTGCAAGGCATTTAAAAAAGTAATCTAGTTTTTTTTTTTTTTTTTATCTCAGTTTTCCAAAATATTTTATTTTTTTATTATCAAAATATTTATAATAAATAAATAAATAAATAAATAAATAAATAATACATTACATACTCCGTTTAAAGGTCATACTGTATATTATAAGCCACATTAGAAAGTTGTTACCTCAAAAACAGACCTGGAGTTGTGTTTTATTTCATTCACACATGTTTGAGTAACTCTTTATTATTAGTCTGTCTACATCTCCAAAGCTCAAAATGCTCTGTTCCACCTTGTGATGTCATGTAGTGGTAGTTTTCAAGTTAACAGCTCCTTTTACCTTTAGTTCAGTAGAGATCGGCAATTCCAGGGCTGAAATCATCCAAACGATTCTTGTGAAAGTGTATGGAGTTGTAAAACACAGTTGAGCACTTCCTGTATTACCGCATGGCCACACAAGGCAGAACGGAGTGTTTTGAGAGAAGAACTCAATGTAAATATGCAGGATATGTGTGTTAAACATGTGTCAATGAAACAAAACACAACTCCAGGTCTGTTTGTGACGAGGAAACAACTTTAGAATTAGAACATAGATTAAAAAATAGTGTCAAACGGGCCCATTAAGAAGGTTTGGTTTAGTCCGCTATTACC
Source organism: Paratrypauchen microcephalus (assembly GCA_036785185.1). Taxonomy (NCBI): domain Eukaryota; kingdom Metazoa; phylum Chordata; class Actinopteri; order Gobiiformes; family Gobiidae; genus Paratrypauchen; species Paratrypauchen microcephalus. The sequence goes on from JAVJIX010000067.1 coordinate 3,303,923, forward strand.
CCTGATATATCATAAGAGCAACCTTTATTGCTAAACTCATTACAGCGTGTTATTCCCAGTCCCTGATGTTGTTAATGGGCCTATAAATGCCATATGCCTAATATACCCCCAAACACATACATCTTATTTGACTCTAGGCCAGTGTAACCAGCAGCTCTCCAGTCTGAGGTAATGAAAGTCCCTCAGAGCAGCTGTAAAACCACTCTAACCCAGACCACAGATCAGATGAAAGAGAATGACACTTTTAGGAATGAAATATGAGCCCAAATTCAGCTATAACATAAAAGTACTATACAGCTAATGTAATGGGGTTCAAATGGGTGCTGGACTAAAACGCACAAGGAGCTGGTCTTTATATACGGTATATTTACTATCAAGATCAAAACCATGAGCTAAAATTACTTGTATTGGGGGTCCGTCACCTTCTTGTTTCAATGGATATGTCGTTACGCTCTTTAGAATGTTCCACTTTGTTCTACTTTACATTTATAACTCAAAAATGCCTAGAAAAACAGGCATTCTAACTGTGAGCGGGGTCACCTCTCCACAGATCTGACCTGCAACTTGGTCTGATTTGGTCTCCATGAAAATAGAAAGGTTTAATGCCATACTGTGAAACATGCCAGGCAAAGCAATAATATCTCCATGGAGAAAAACATTTGATGGACCTTCCACCAGAAAAGTTACACAATGCACTTTAAAAGAACGTGTATTCCTCTTGAGTCTGCTCTATAGTTATAATCTATGACACCTGTGGATCGGGATATTTTAAAGGTCCCATGGCATGAAATTTTCACTTTCTGAGGTTTTTGAACGTTAACGTGAGCTCCCCTACCCTGTTTAGCCCCCCCCCATGGTTAAAAGTTGGGAAATGTCTAAACTGAGCATTTGCGATCCTTTTCTGCGTTACAAAAAATCAGAGCTCAAACGGGCGATTTTGAACAAGGCACCTCGTTGACGTCAGATCGAAAAAAGAAATGCAAATGTAGTTCCACCCCCGTCTGTCTGAACTTAGCGTCTCTGTAAATCACGCCCAGAGAGTTTGGACTGCGAATGCGCTAGGCAATGCGAAATGCGTTTTTTTATTTGCCTGGAGGCACGTCCGAGTGTTTCTAGGCTCGGAAGTCCTTTATCTGAGCCTCTGGACCTTTGAACAGCAGTGGTTTAATTTTATTTTCTGTAGAAATGTGTTTATTTTTCAATGGAACGCTTCAAATCTCTCCCCCCGTGCAAAAACAAGGACATGGATCAGCTGAGAGCTCAGAGCGGAGAGCGGAGAGTTTGGCCACGCCCCCACCCTCTACTATAGGCCAGCTCTTTTCTCCTCATTTGCATTCAAGCAACAACGCCCATTATGGCCTGTTCAGAGAGAGAAAAATTACTCTTTCTCATCTTATCTCTGTTTCTCATGCACTGAATGTTGATTTTGAAGAAGGATTCATTTACAGTATTAGGGAACCATTAAGGAGCCATATAAAAGCATCAAGAAGTACCATGTCATGGGACCTTTGAATCACAATACTGATCGAAAATGAAATGAGTTAATAAAATAAACAAGTGCACTGACTTTTGTGTTTGAACTGCGGTGGCTGACAAGTTTTCGGCTTCTGGCGTGGATAGCTGCAGATCAGGCTAGCGAGCTGTTTTTTTGTTTTGTTTTTTGTGCAAAAATAAAAATGAGACACTGCCGAATCCTACGTGCATCATCAATTAAGAAAATAAAATTGATGAACGAAGTAAGTACAGAGCAGTGGGTGTGTACGAGTAGCGATGAAAGCGGGGGTAGAGCTGAACAATGACGTCTTTGAATACAGGAGAATAAAGAATACACCAACACGCATGAATCACTCCAAATACAACCTTGAGAGGGTATATGTGACCGGCTGTAGAAAAAACAGTCACAAGTCGTCCCGGAGGCGCACAGATTCTGAAAGTGTAGATTCTAAGCTTTCCAACGATGCCTTACACATGGAAATCTGAGAACATTTGAAGAATTTGTGACCATTTGAAAGCAGCACATTGTGAAAACCACGAGCTGAGAAAAGCCACGTTAAAGATGGTCCTGGTTTAGTCCTGTTTTAGTCCTGTTTTAGTCACGGTTTAGTCATGGTTTAGTCCCGTTTTAGGGCTGGTTTAGTCCTGTTTTAGTCCTGGTTTAGTCCTGTTTTAGTCATGGTTTAGTCCTTTTTTTGGTCTTGGTTTAGTCCTGGTTTAGTCCTGCTTTAGTCCTGGTTTAGTCCTGTTTTAGTCCTGTTTTAGTGCTGGTTTGGTCCTGTTTTAGTCCTGGTTTAGTCCTGTTTTAGTCATGGTTTAGTCCTGTTTTAGTGCTGGTTTAGTCCTGTTTTAGTCCTGGTTTAGTCCTGTTTTAGTCATGGTTTAGTCCTTGTTTTGGTCTTGGTTTAGTCCTGGTTTAGTCTTGGTTTAGTCCTGGGTTAGTCCTGGTTTAGTCCTGCTTTAGTCATGGTTTAGTCCTGTTTTAGTCCTGTTTTAGTGCTGGTTTAATCCTGGTTTAGTCCTGTTTTAGTTGTGGTTTAGTCCTTTTTTAGTCCTGGTTTAATCCTGGTTTAGTCCTGTTTTAATCCTGGTTTAGTCCTGGCTTAGTCCTGGTTTAGTCCTGGTTTAGTCCTGGTTTAGTCCTGGTTTAGTGCTGGTTTAGTCCTGGTTTAGTCCTGGTTTAGTCCTATTTAAGCAGCCAGTGCTGTTATCTGAAACATGGAGAGGCTTCTTCATGATCTCATCTAGCACATTCTGCAAAAAAATGAAAATCACAAATTTAGAAAATACAAATGCGATTTTCTCGTGTTCACGAATCCCGACATGTGACCGATTTTCCCGTGGTGGGTCACATATGGTCGCATCTTTATACAGCGCTTTTCCTCCTTTAAGGCACTCAAAGCTCTTTACATCAAGGAACCACTCACCCACTCATACACACATTCATATACCAGGGTACGCAGAGCAAATCATTGATCCACATTGATCACAGGCTCCCACAGATGAATGCTGTCGGTTTGTACTTGGCAAGACACTTAACCCACCTCGCCCCCAGTGTCTGCGTACACTGGTGTATGAGTGTGTGTGTAAATAGATTAGTGATTCTTTGTTGTAAAGAACCTTGAAACCTTCAAGGTTCTTGGAAAATGCACTGTATGAACATTTAACCAACAGTGGGATTTGAACTGCCACCCTTCAGATACTGTGAATGAGAAGAGTAAACAACTACAACATTTATAACATTTAAAGGGACAGTGTGTAAGATTTTTACCCGTTAATTACTGAAATTGAAGATACCCATTCAAAAATACAGTGTTTTCCAAGCCTTTTCACTTCCATCATGAAATCAAAGTATTCTTTTGGACTTAGATATAGTCACATAAAAGGGGGATCTTCCCCATGCAGAGGCAGCCATTTTGAATACGAGAGCCGCAGAAGGACATTTGGGTTCCGCCTTCGCCTTCGGCAAGGCTCGTGGTTTTGGGTAAACAACACAAGCATGCTGCCGGATCAGACGTCGTAATGGATCTAACACGTGTTTTGGACTAAATTGTTTTACTGGATTTTATTTGCTGGATCCTTACGGACAAATTGAGAGCAAGTTTATGGTGAAATACAGAGTTTGACCTGTGCAAAGCATTCTAAGGTAAGCTAACCTCGTTTTGTGCTTTTCCGTATAAAAGCCCCATGTGCTCGGGGAGTGATTGTTGTGCAGGGAAATGAATTGCATAGTCAAAAAGAGGAGACTGTAAGGTTTTATTTGATGTGTAGAGTGTCATGGTACATGATCGGGAATGTGTGTTTTCATGAGAAAAGAAAAAAAAAAAAAAAAAAAAAACGGGACCGCGTTTTATTTATACAGTAGCGCCCGGGTGACCCTCGAGGTCTGCCGTAGCTAAAACAGAAAGTGCAATAGCACCATCCACCCATGCGCCACAAATCCTACACACTGGGGCTTTAAAGGCTCTGAAAAGTTGATTTTGTGGAATAGGTTTGCTTTACAGTTTTTTTCAATCGCTTCAGCACATTTTTGAAACTTGGTTGAATTTGATCATTCGATTCCAAACACTTGACACAGCTGTCATTCACAAACACATGATCAGTGATTTCACCTTGTTTTTTCAATAATACAGGTGTTTTCTTATGTGGTAAAGGACACTGGGCCAAACCCTGTCACTGTCGATATAGAAAGTCAAACAAAAAGCAGCAAAAAGCAAATGTGAGTGCCAAAATTTTTTTTTTTTTTTAAGTATTTCACACAAGAGTGCATCCTATGGCAACCTATGAAGGTATCCCATGTTCTCTGGGTGTATGTTTGTGATGCAAATATATCACTTTTTGGACAAATATTGTTTTGAGAAGAAACACAAGTTTTATTAACTGTCCTGGCTAAATTGCTGGACCTACTTTCGTCAGCTCCAGAACCAGGCAGAAACTCGGCTCACAGGACACTGTCAGGGGTAAGTCAGTGTTAAAGGAGAATTAACGTTTTTTACAATCTGAGCCTTATTTCAGTAATAAAACAAGTGGTTTTACTCACCCATAGCACTTTGGTGTCATATGGAGCACTTCCAGAGATGTTTTAGATTAGCGATATCCGTAGTGCGAGTTCTAGCCGTATATGCCCCGAGCATGTAATATATGCCCCGTGCGGTCTCCAAATAACACAAAGTTTAGCACTTTTCAAATCATAGAAGCTCAATGTCTTAGTCTACGCTTTCGTTTGAGTCAAAAGTGGCCTGTAATCCGAGATTTATCCATAGTTTCAAGTAGATGAGGAGGCCAGTGCACATGGGCGGAGTCACAGTTTATTTCACTCTCAGCTCCCGGGACCCAAACATGAAACGCAAAGCTGTAAATTATGGATAAATCTCGGATTACAGGCCACTTTTGACTCAAGACTCTATGATTTGAAAAGTGCTAAAGTTTGTGTTATTTGGAGACCGCACGGGGCATATATTATATGTCCCGAGCTACGGCTAGAACTCGCGCTACGGCTATCGCAAATCTAAAACATCTCTGGAAGTGCTCCATATGACACCAAAGTGTTATGGGTGAGTAAAACAACTTGTTTTATTACCGAAATAATGCTCAGATTGAAAAAACGTTAATTCTCCTTTAATGCATGACACTGCTGAAGGGGATGCCATACAGAGTCATCAAAAAGCCTGAACTATCCCTTTAATGTTCCAGAACACACACATTACAACAACTGTTGCTGCATTTGCTAATCCCATCTCTCAATTTTCTTTTTAAGTATTTGGATAAAATACAGTGAAATTCAGTGTGCAATCAATAATATGTACATTTTAATTTTATATCAGAACAAAAAAAAAAAAAAACACTTTCGAGACCCTGTAGGAAGTATTATCAATTTTGCATAGTTTTTCCTTATAACCTCTTGTATATAGCTGAGATGTATTTGTATTACTATACATTTATATAATGACGCCTTATGTGACACCTATCTCTTGTTATTTTTGTTACTTATTTTGATTTCATTACAACTATTTATATTGTTGCTCTTTGTTATTATATAATGTGATGTGTGGATGACTGCTTCTAAATCATTTCCCTTGTATAATAAACAATAAAGTTTGCTTAAGTCTATGGTCTTGTGAGCAGCGGTAGACAAAGAGCAGTGCGGATGTGTTTAGAGCAGGGGTCGGCAACCTGCGGCTCCAGAGCCGCATGTGGCTCTTTGATCCCTCTGATGCGGCTCAGTACAGTGGTTCCTCATTTATCGCGGGGCTTACGTTGTAAAAATAACCCGCGATAGGCTAAATCATTGAAGTAGTCAGCTTTATATTGTGTGTATAAATATGCGTGTATTTCACAGTTCCTCTGACCGAGGCCCCTGGCGCCGCTGCGCTGTTGCGGGTTTTGTTGTAGTGAGAACGCATCCGTGCGCTCTCAGGACTGGTTCCACCCCCTGGACTCCAGGTTCCACCAGTTCGTTCTGCGGAAACACTGCCGCTACTTCCCGATGCGCATTAACCACCCGGAGAAGTGTGCGCGCGGACACGTGCACCTGCTCATCATGGTCAAATCCATGACCGGCCCCCAGGTGAGACTCACGGCCGCGGCCCTTCTGGCATCTGCCCAAATGCCAGACCGCTCAGTCCGTCACACTGCACACGCATTCTGTAGCCTACTGTACAGGAGACACGGAGGAGAATGACTGACGAATCGGCAAAGGTCTACAGTCCTTTAGCCAATCAGGATGCAGAACACAATGCGTATTGATACACTATTTAAAAAAAAAATCTGCGAAACAGCGAGGGACCACTGTATTTAATTAAAATATATTTTATTTTAGTTTGTTCATTTTCAAAATGTAATTCTATGGCACAAAGATGTTAAAAAAATGTGCAGTGTTATTTCATTTTAAATTTCAAAAGGGTTTTGTGGCTCCCAGTGTTTTCTTTACTGTGCGAAACGGGTCCAAATGGCTCTTTGAGTGGTAAAGGTTGCCGACCCCTGGTTTAGAGCATACGACCTGTTACATAGCACACACCCTGCAAGTGCATGCACAAAGAACGCATGCATAGCACACATCGAAAAGATGCTTTCACAGAATGGTCTTTTGTGAAAGAGGACTCCTCTTTTTATATTGAAAATACAAATATTGATCAAGTTTGCAACACTCCCCATTGTATAATTTGCTTTACTGATTATAGAAAGAGTGACAAGTCCTGATGATTGTATAACACAAGTCAAAACTGCTCCTAGCCGTGCCCCTGCTGTATGCTCCCTTTTTAATTACAAAAGAAAACAAGAGGTACTGTGCAAATGATGTGAAAACAAGTGTCCAATATACGTGTGTCCAATAGACAGAAGAACAGCAGTGAAGTCCAGCGTGGCACAACCTTGTGTATGCGAGTGAACAACCGCAAACTCCATGCACAAAACGTTGGCTGTTATGCAGAAGTCTAGTGAGCATCAATGAAACAGTAGTTTGATGTGAGTCTGATGTTTGATCTGCAGTGCGGAGGCTGCTTTGGGTCACTATAAGCACAATGGAGGAAGCACATAAAGGCCATGAACACCGGGTGGTTGTTAATTGAGCATTTTACATATTTACATATTTTTTTTAAATAATGAACCATTGTTAATAATAATACAATTTAGCATAAATTAAAGGAAGGTATACAACTGTTTTATTATTGGCATATTTCAATGAATGAATACATTTCTCTTTGGTGCCCGTAGTTTTCCTGTGCCTACGTAGAGCAGAGTGTGAAACGTGCCCATTGTACATTCAGCCCGTTATTAGATGAAGACCTGCCCTATTTAACTGCTAGTATCTCGGCCTCACTCTCCCCAGAGGAATGCCCATCCAGTGAACACCGTTTGCACCAAATGGCAGGATAGGGCCCTGTAAGTCTAAGTGCTTATCAGTTTTGAATGTAAAACTGTATTTTGCTGAGATGAAATTTTGTGTAGGAAAACTGCAACCCTATTTGGGATTCTGTGCAAAGTTTTGTGTCAAAGTGGCTGGAAAAAACTGGAATAGTAAAATGTCTTTTGGTAGCGTTGGTGGCTCGACATTCTCATTGCAGTAAAACCTGTGTTAACATACCACACAAGCCACTGCATGTGAACCGGGGGTGGATTAACTACTTCATTTTGTTACTCAAGCAAGAGTATCACATGAAAGTATGTGTTTAAACAGGTACTTAAAACGTTCAAAAAAAGTATTTAGCAGAGACTTTTAATAATAATAATAATAATAATAATAATAATAATAATAATAATAATAATAATAATAATATAATAATAATAATAATAATACTTGTATAGAGCTTTTCATGACTCTCAAAGATGCTTCAAATAGATCCAAACACACAATTAAAGGACAAAATTTAGTGATTTTGAAAAAGAATTTAGCAGATATTAAGGGATTCAATTGTTCAATTCTACAACTCAACAAAAATATAAACGCAACACTTTTGTTTTTGCTCTCATTTTTCCTGAGATGGACCCAAAGATCCAAAATTCACTCCAGATACACAACACTACCATTTCTCTCAAACATTGTTCACAAATCTGTCCAAATGTGTGACAGAGAGCACCTCTGCCCCGCCGAGACAATCCACCCCACCTCACAGGTGCGCCACATCAAGATGCCGAACCGACATCATGACCAGTGCACAGGTGCGCCCCAGACTGCCCACAATAAAAGGATACCCCGAAATGTGCATTTTTTTTTTTTTTTTTGCTTTATTGGGGGTCTGGGGACTCAGAACCAGTCAGTATCTGGTGTGACCACCATTTGCCTCATGCAGTGCAACACATCTTCTTCGCATAGAGTTTATCAGATTGTCAGTTGTGGCCTGTGGAATGTTGCTCCACTCCTCTTCAAAGGCTGTTATGGACGAAGAACACAGGTGCATTTTATTGATGGCATTTTGAATGCACAGAGATACTGTCATGAGATCCTGAGGCCCATTGTTGTGCCATACATCCATGAACATCACCTCATGTTTCAGCAAGATAATGCACGGCCCCATGTTGCAAGGATCTGTACACAATTCTTGGAAGCTGAAAATGTCCCAGTTCTTGCATGGCCAGCATACTCACCGGACATGTCACCCATTGAGCATGTTTGGGATGTGCTTGACCGGCGTATACGACAGCGTGTACCAGCTCCCACTAATATCCAGCAACTTCGCACAACCATTGAAGAGGAGTGGATCAACATTCCACAGGCCACAATTGACAATCTGATAAACTCTATCGAAGAAGATGTGTTGCACTGCATGAGGCAAATGGTGGTCACACCAGATACTGACTGGTTCTGAGTCCCCAGACCCCCAATAAAGCAAAAAAAAATGCACATTTCGGGGTGGCCTTTTATTGTGGGCAGTCTGGGGTGCACCTGTGCACTGGTCATGATGTCGGATCGGCATCTTGATGTGGCGCACCTGTGAGGTGGGGTGGATTGTCTCGGCGGGGCAGAGGTGCTCGCTATCACACATTTGGAAAGATTTGTGAACAATGTTTGAGAGAAATGGTAGCGTTGTGTGTCTGGAGTGAATTTTGGATCTTTGGGTCCATCTCAGGAAAAATGGGAGCAAAAACAAAAGTGTTGCGTTTATATTTTTGTTGAGTATATTTTTCTAGCCACTTTTGTGTGTTCAGTTTGCTCAAAGTTGGGATGTTAAATCAAAATAAATGTACTAAAAAAAAAAAAAAAATCTCAGGCATTTCAGCAGGTCTCAGACCATAAAGAAAAGTACTTTTTACTTTTCAGCTAAGATCTAAAATGTAGTGGAGTAGGAGATACATGCTCTTAACTGTTGTGAAGTAAATAGTATCCAGTGTAAAATGTATTTAAGTAAAGTACTGATACCTATGATCATTCTTATAAATAAGTGCAATGTTATTCCTTTTACCTCCTGACATGTCACATGGCAGCACACTGATTATTTTTGGTAAGAGATTGTACACTGTGAAATGGTTTCTAAAAAAAAAGCTCCTTGTGTCCACAAATGTATTCGTTCTGTCAGTTGATTTAAAGATCCCATGACATGGTACTTCTTGATGCTTTTATATGGCTCCTTAATGGTTCCCTAATACTGTAAATGAATCCTTCTTCAAAATCAAGACTGAGAAAGACCCATGAACACAGTCAGAGTCATAAATATGTCTCTGGAACACTTTATTCTGGACGTTGTTGCTTGAATGCAAATGAGGAGGACAGAGACTATGAGCAGAAATATGTGCCACCAGAAACTGAATTTGAATCACATAATTTGAAATTGTATTTTTTTTATTTGAATTTTTACATTGAAAAATTGAATCTGAATAGTATCATTTGAAATTGAATTTATTAGTTTGTAACACTTTTTATGCTCATTTTCCGTTCTTGAAATTCAAATTCAGTTCACAAAATTCAAATTCAAGTTTACTGTGACAAACATCCTGGTACTTGGATGAAGGAAGAGCAATCGAGCTCAGATATACAGGACTACAGGACCTTGTGATAGCCTACTGAAATATTATATAGTATTTCCAGGGCTCTCAAGTCTCACGCTTTGAGAGTGTGACACACGCAATTCGACGTGTTCACAGGCTCACACGCCACACGTGGTATTTCTCACGCACAGCGCTTCTGTGCCCAGAAAATCGGTTAGATAATGCAGGCACTGCGCGTTTTCAGCCGCTCCTCGGGAAAAATTGTTCACTCGCAAATCTTCCTAAAGTTTCCCCCTCACACCTGATTCAAATCCATGAGCTGCATTTGTAATGAGATTAATAATGTGAGTTTTTGAGGTGTGTAATATACAATATACAATGTGTAACCAAATAAATGATGTAATTTCATAATGGATATATTGAAGTATTAAAGTTGTTCACTACACATACTACACATCTTCTTACAACTTGCACCTGGAGTATATACAAAGTAATAAATGGAGTACTAATTTGTCATTATTTTTTCTCTACACAGACCAGCATCAACTCTGACTCGATGCGTAGAACCACACAAGCTGGAATAAGGACCCAGATTCTGCAGCACCAGCCCCAGCTCACAAATGAGTAATGGGAGAGATGACAATCAAAATGATATTTAGTTTGGATATTTGCAAAGATTGATAAAAGGAGAAGTTCAATTTGTCAACTGGACAAAGTTTGTTTGGTTGAAGACGTTTCGTCGCTCATCCGAGAGACTTCTTCAGTTCTGGTTCTAGTGCTGGTTAGTCCCTGTTTATATCTCGCTGCAGGGAGGAGCTCACTACCCTGGAATCATTCTGAAACTATCTCAACTAATTTGTATCTTTTGTTTCCCTGGCGTCTCGTTTAGCATCTCTATTTAGCCCTATGAGGAGCTCACTGCTCTGAAATAGCTCTGAAACTATCCCCTCATTTGTTCCTTTTGTTATTCGAATATTTAGCATCTCTATTCAGACTACAGACCGTCTCCACCCTTCTGTCCCCTGACTCGTCTGCCCTAATGTTTTTTTCTCGTCTGTTGACTTGGTTTAAGAATCGAATTATAAATGGGAGACAAGTTATGTCTAACTCCCCCATTTCTGTTTAACGACGGATTCTCTTTTTTGACAAAAATAGCCTCTTTAACTCCCCTCTCAAACCAGTTCTTTTCCCTGGCTAAAATCTGAACCTCACTGTCCTCAAACGAATGGCCCGTGGCTTCTAGGTGAAGATCTTCACCACCTTTGATTCTTAAACCAAGTCATAACAGATGGGAAAAAAACATTAGGGCAGACGAGTCAGGGACAGAAGGGTGGAGACGGTCTGTAGTCTGAATAGAGATGCTAAATATTCAAATAACAAAAGGAACAAATGAGGGGATAGTTTCAGAGCTATTTCAGAGCAGTGAGCTCCTCCTAGGGCTAAATAGAGATGCTAAACGAGACGCCAGGGAAACAAAAGATACAAATTAGTTGAGATAGTTTCAGAATGATTCCAGGGTAGTGAGCTCCTCCCTGCAGCTAGATATAAACAGGGACTAGCCAGCACTAGAACCAGAACTGAAGAAGTCTCTCGGATGAGCGACGAAACGTTTTCAACCAAACAAACTTTGTCCAGTTGACAAATTGAACTTCTCCTTTTATGTTCTAACAATTTTCAAAGTTTTTTCCCCTGTGATGTAAATAAATCTTTACATTATCTTTACACTGTCTTGAATGAAAAGGCACAAGGCTCTAGATTTGTGGGTAGAATTAACCCTCTCCAGGCTGAATTAATAATACCTGTAGGAAAAATCTGATATTTGGTGAAAATAATCCCTGGGGTATGAAATTTGCCATTTTCCTGATTATTTTTTATGTGACCATTATGTGCAGTGCATTCTGGGATGTTGCATATTTGGATAATTAAATAGTGGACAAAACAGATCTTTGGAAATATGAATTTATCTTATTTATTAAAAATGGCTGAACTCAACTTTTGCCATCAAACAGCATATGAATAAAACAGGAACAGTGACATAATAACAATTAAACAATAACAATACTGAACAGGTGAGATGCGTTGTACCAGGTGCAGGTGCAGGTGTTTGAGGTGTGATAGACCAGCCCCCGAGCAAGTTTCCCGTAAACTGTCCAATTAGAACTCTGCAACAGAGTTCTGCTCTTGCACACACAAAAAAAAACACTCTAAAAATACAAATGTTGGCAAACAGCTAAGTGACAATTAGCTGTTGCAAATTTGCTACTCGGGCCCGGAAGGGGTTAACTGTCAGCAGTTTATTTATTCTTTTATTAACTTCTGTAAAAAAGTACTGGTGTATTCCTCTCAATAATAAAGGAATATAGTCAGCTCTGTATATTTGGCCAGCATTTTGCAGAAATGCTAATCCATTACGCATTTTCATAGTAATTATGTGCAGAATTGTTATGTTTTCTCCCTGACCAGCACCTTTAATCTAACAGAATCTTTTAAAGCTCTATGTTTAGATCTGTTTCAACTTTCAGTTTTATTTGTTTGGAGGATAAGCCCTTTGAGATGTCTCGCCATCTCATTTTCGAGGGAGTCACAACAATAAACTCACAACAATAAAAGAAAGATACAGTAGAGAAGACAGTTTGAAATTCAAAATGAAACATAGAAAAAACAACAAAATCAACTCTGCACCAGAGCATTTTAAACAAAGTGACAGAAGTGAAAGCATTAATCGATGAGGGGTGATTCCAATTAAAGGAGCTTTATCATTAAAAAAGTGTTTTCCAGTTTGTTTGTTTTAAACGCTTGGGTTAAAGGAAAAGTAAAATTTTTTACAATTTGAGCCTTATTTCGGTAATAAAACAAGTTGTTTTACTCACCCATAGCACTTTGGTGTCATATGGAGCACTTCCAGAGATGTTTTAGATTAGCGTTAGGCTAACGCCGTTAGCCTAGCGCGACTTATAGCCATAGCTCGGGGCATTCCCCGAGCATGTAATATGCCCCGTGCGGGCTCCAAATAACACAAACTTTAGCACTTTTCAAATCATAGAAGCTCGATGTCTTACGATTTCGTGTGGCCTGTAAGTGGCCTGTAATCCGAGATTTATCCATAGTTTACAGCTATGCGTTCCATGTTTGGGTCCCGGGAGCTGAGAGCACACTCCGCGCATGCGCACTGGCCTCCTCATCCAGTGTTGCCAACTCCCCAGCATCGGAAGTAGCTATTGGCCCGCCCAGAAGTAGCTAAAAGTAGCTAGACGGGCGAGCACATCCTAACCTTCCTTACCCCGTGACACTAACCTTTTATTGGTGTTGTTATTACATATACTTGTTTGTTTGTTTTTTATTTATATATATATATATATATATATATATATATATATATATATATATATATATATATATATATATATATATATATATTGAGCTGTAGTCCAAGATCTATAGCTTGCTTTTTTTTATTTTGTGTTTTTTTGTGCTGTAGTTTAACTAAAGCTTTTTATGTATTTTTTATTTTGTTGTGCTATAGTGGGCAAACTATAGCTTTTTATTTTATTTTTTTTTGGTGCTAAAGAACTAGCTTTTTTAAACTTTTATGTGCTGTACAACTAGCTTTTTCCCACTCCCGTCTGTACTTTTGTGTATACACTTTTGGTTGTGGCATTGCGATTGAATACAAGAGGAGAAAAAAGAAATGCTCTAAAGAATGAGGGATATGCACGTGACGAGAGAAACTGAATGACAGAAACAGAGAGAGGAATGACCAGACTCCGAGGCGATCTGACGAGATGGGAGGGAGCAGAGGAGAGACTGGTGTGTGTGTCTCTCTTCCACTGCCCCTCTCTGTCTCTTTCTCTCTGTCTCTTTCTCTCTGTCTCTGAAAGATTATTTTTTTCCCCTCCCGCGATCTTGGAGCCTCTGATCACCAAAAAAAGTCGCTAGATTTGTCGCTAGTCGCTTTTGTCTAATTTTCTCGCTAGGGGGGTCCAAAAAGTAGCTAAAAATAGCGACAAAGTCGCTAAGTTGGCAACACTGTCCTCATCTACTCGAAACTATGGCTAAATCTCGGATTACAGGCCACTTTTGACCACACGAAATCGTAGACTAAGACATCGAGCTTCTATGATTTGAAAAGTGCTAAAGTTTGTGTTATTTGGAGCCCGCACGGGGCATATTACATGCTCGGGGAATGCCCCGAGCTATGGCTATAAGTCGCGCTAGGCTAACGGCGTTAGCCTAAGGCTAATCTAAAACATCTCCGGAAATGTTCCATATGACACCAAAGTGATATGGGTGAGTAAAACAACTTGTTTTATTACCGAAATAAGGCTCAGATTGTAAAAAACGTTACTTTTCCTTTAACAAAAAGTATCTATTCTGCACGGCGTAAACTGTAGGAGGATCTGAATGGACTTAAATACCGTTTGAGATATTCAGGATAACTGAGATGAATGCATGTAAAGCTAAATAACCAGTGCAGCTGACGTCAGGAGGACAGAGTGAAACAGGACAGTTGGTGCTTCACACAGTGGTGAGGTCTGAGGGGACAACAGTAAAGCTGCACAGACTGTTTTAGATAACACTGAGTGGTTGGAGGATTTATCAGCAGTTGTGTTGGTTTGATAAATGACATCACAGTAATCTAGACTGGGGAGAATTAATTGTAAGATAATCTTTTTCCTGACAGAAAAGCTAAAACAATGGATGAAGTAATTTTAAACTGTATGAAATTTACTTTGTTTTGTATGTATATGAGCACTAAATGACAGTGACGGAAACCAACATTTTTCAACAGCTATAATGTTTTTTTTTCATTAACAGAGAAGGGGTGGACTCATTTCTGAAGCAGCATAAAGTGTAATTTTGATTTATTAAAGAGTATATAAGGAGTTAAAATTTTGTTAGACTGTAACCATAAATCAATATCATCCATAAATAAAGCACCAGTTAACAGATTATTGTCAAAACTGGACAAAATATCGTTAGTACAATTTGAGTAATTCTTTCTAAAGCCGGAGTGAAATGGAGATAGAAGATTTATTTTAAGATAAATATTCAGACAGTTGATTAAAATGATTTTCTCATATGCTTTAACAATGCTGTTAATGTCGGGAGGGACTGATGGACATTGGAAAGGGGAATTGTTGGACTCATGTTTGTTTGCTTTTGCCGGGTTGTCTTTGCGTGTTTTTTTGTGGTGAATATTGTAGCGGTATTTGTTTGTACGCCCCTGCGAAATGGACCAATCAGACACTCCCCAGGGCGTACCTTAATCAGGACAGACTTTGAAAAATTGGCTGCACCTGTGCTGGACGAGCTGATCGCCGGTGAACGTGGGGACCGAAGAGCAGCAGCTCCCGAGACCAGAGACTCCGTGGCCGTGCAGAGTGGAGATGATACGCCCATACGACAGCTAAGTGAAGGGACGCATCCCGATTGTGTGCTGTGGCGCGTGGTGCTTTTGTTGTGTACGTGCGGCTACCGACGGCTCTGTGTTTCCTGCAGCTCCACTGACAGACGCGGCGCCGGCATTCCCGTGACGTCAGAGGGACCGAGGGACGACAGCTCCAGGGGAGAGGAGGCCGCGCATCGCGGAGATTTCTGATACGCCTTGGACTCAGCTAAGTGAAGGGACGAACCATCACTGTGTGTTGTGGCGTGTTTTTAAGAGTGTGTTTGTGTGCCGACCACCGACTGCTCTGATGTGCTCCCTGTAGCTCCGCTGGGCAGAGACGGCGTCGGGAACTCCGTGAAGTTGGCCCCCCCCTCCATCCAACGTGCAGAGACTGGAATAGCAGAGGACCTGGAGATCGCGGAACAGTGTCTACTAAAGGCTACTGGATTCTACATCTGCTGCTGGTGACATTGCCCCTCTTGCCCTACCAAACAGTCTTCCCCCTGATTTTATTAGTCCTCCGTTTTAAGTTGACTTTTAAATAATTTTTCTATGGACCTTTTAAACCCTTTTAGTAGTAAATAAACCTTTTTAACTTTGGAACTGTGTTTGTGTTGTGTGGCCCGGGCTCTGAACAAATTTATATTTTAAACACTAGCTTGTAACTGTGACATTAATAATTGACATTGGTCTATAGTTGTTGATGTTGCTGTGGTCATTCCCTTTGTGAGGGGGTCTAACCTTGACACATTTCCATGCAGACGGAACTTCACATGTTCTCAAAGACTGGCCGAACAGATAATAGAATAGAACAGAATGCCTTTTATTGTCACTATTCATATGTACAAATTACATTTGTCTTGCTCAGACAAGACAGTCTTGCTCAGATATTGCAGTAGGGGTGACACATTACAACCATATACATACACTTGAGGGTCTCTACATTGCAGAGGGAGATTTCACAGAACTCAGTTTAGCATATTGTTCTGTACCAAATATTATCAACAAGCTATAGCACATGATAACAGGAGAAGTTCAATTTGTCAACTGGACAAAGTTTGTTTGGTTGAAAACGTTTCGCCGCTCATCCGAGAGGCTTCGTCAGCTCTAATAAGAATACTGGTAAGACACTTGCTTATATCTTGCTGTAGGGAGGAGCTACCTAGCTAACTACTTTCCGGAACTATCTCATTGGTTTCCGTCTTTTGTTTCTCTGGCGTCTAGCTAACGATCTCTATTCATCCCTACACGCCTGTTTTTCACACCTCTGGCCCTAAGCTATAGCACAGTGTTACGTATTGCACCACAGGATATTACACTGTAATTAGGTATTGCACAACAACAGGTGGATATGCTACAAAAACCCAGTTCAAGATATTACACAGTAATAAATATTGCCCAGGTGGATATGCTACAAAACCTATTACACTGCAATAAATATTGTCCTACAAGATATATTACATCGTGTTAAGTAATTGCACACGGGTGGATGGGAGGAGAGTAGGGAACAGGAATGGGGTGAGTCAGTGCATGTGTGTGTTCAAAGTGGTTATGGCCCTTGAGAAGAAGCTGTTCTTGAGTCTGTTAGTCCATGCTTTAATGCACCTGTGACGCCTTCAGCAGGTCAAAGAACAGAGTCAGGGTGGGAGCTGTCCTTGATGATGTTGTTGGCTCTGCTGAGGCAGCAGGAGGTGTAGATGTCCATGATGATCTTCTGTGCTGTTTTAACTACTACTCTGAAGCCGCTCCCTGTCTGCCTTGGTGCAGCTACCATACCACACGGTGATGCAGTACATCAGGAGGCTCTCAATGGACACACAGTAGAAGGTCAGTAGCAAGCTGAGGTCTAGTTCGTACTTCCTGAGCACCCTCAGGAAGTGTAGACGCTGCTGAGCCTTCTTAGTGATTGCTGTGATGTTTTCAGTCCAGGAGGTGTCATCGGATATGAGAACACCAAGAAACTGAAAGGTGTTGACCCTCTCCACACACTCATTGTTGATGTAGAGGGGGGCGAGGTCTGTGCGGTTTCTCCTGAAGTCGACGATGATCTCTTTGGTTTTCTCTGTACACCAGGCGGTCAACTTCAGTACCTCCTCTCTGTAGGCTGACTCATCACCCTTTGAGATGAGCCCAACCACTGTTGTGTCATCAGCAAACTTCACTATGAGGTTGCTGTCGCTGGTTGGATTGCAGTCGTGGGTGTAGAGACAGTACAGGGAGGGGGCTGAGTGCTGCAAGTCTCACAGTCTGGGGTCGGTTGGTTAGAAAGTCTTTAATCCAGGCACATGTGAGAGGAGCGAGGCCAAGGGTGGTCAGTTTAGGTATGAGAATGTCCGGGATGATTGTGTTGAAGGCTGAGCTGTAATCCACAAAGAGCATCTGAGCGTAGCTCTGCTGCTGCTGCTCCAGGTGGCTCAGCAGAGTGGAGGGCTTTGGTAATGGCCATAGATCAGCCAAAGGGGAGCAGAGAACATGGGATACAAGCTTCATAAACTTGGCTTCAGTGCCATCTGGACCAGAACTGATATAGCCTGTTGTACATCAGCCGATTTCATTCTTAGATTTTATTGTTGTATCCTTGGGCAAGGCACTTCACTCATATGTTCCACTCTGGTCACCTGTGATCCAGAATACAGACTTCCAGTTGGTGGTTTTCAGATTCAAGAATAGAGACAGAGACAGTTTTTTTTCCTCTATTGATCACATTGGACTTTGCCATGAAATATCCAAATGGTAAATTCACAAATGTTGAACCTGATCAGTTTTATTAGTGACCAAGAACTCACTGGATTACAACGGAAATCTGCATTTGAACAATATTAATTTGAACTGCCCCCATCTGTATTAAATAATATTGGCCTATAGAATGTTGTGATATCATCTGAAACCCAACAAAAAAAAAAAAATCACAGGGGACTGAAAAACATCACAGATTTCCTCTAAATCAATGAGCGAAGAAGTTTCCTTGTTGTTCAAAATAATGGGTGACTAATGAGCTCCTTCATTTCATACATGTGACTGAAATAAACATCTGACTGAATGGTTTGATCCTGGCTTGAGGTGCTGGTGAAGACATGGTGACCAGACTGATATCCGTCTATATAAAAATACAGAAATATCATTCATATCATACTTTGCCAGACCTCGGAGGGCTTCCACAATCATTGCAAACTTAAAAAGTTTGAGTCTTGGTGTTACTTCTATCTTCTTGAAAATATTTCTTCAGACAAGCATTTTTCCACTTAAATAACTCCAATCTGGAAGAATCCATTTGCCCTTTTCTGTACACTAAAAATAAATGAGCTCCAGAGGCAGACGAAGTTTGGAGGAAAATGTGAGTGAGCTGCAGCTGGATGTGTCACAGCGTGTTGTGCTTTTAGGAAAATGAGACCTCAAAACATGGCCCCTGTTTTGCTGAACGCACAGAGGACGCAAAACTGGAAATGAGGAAAAAAAAAGAGAAATGACATGGGGATTGGCTGCTTTATTCCATGACAAGCATTCCAGGCACTGTAAGGAAAAACAAAACCAATACAGATGCAATCAATTACCAAGGACATACCTGTTTATTTTGGATACAAGATGCAGTTCACTCGGATATCATTTAACTTCATACTTCTTTGAGCTTGTATAGAGGAGCTGCTGGTCTTTACAGAGCCCTTTCCAACAATGTGACTAAATAGGATCCAAACCAAAAATAAATTGGCTGTAGACGGCTTAGACCAGTTTCACTCAGATGACTTTATATCTGGTGAGACTGTTACTGTTACAGCTCAGTGCTTCTAAAAGTCAGCGGTGCCTGCAGGGGTATGCCTGCATGCACTGTGTGTACCGTATATGTCTCCACTGAACCTATGTGGCTGTCCCAAGTCACATCTGGACGAGCGACCGTGATTATTGAACAAACTGTCCCTTCTTTACTGAGGACGAGGCTGTAAAGCTGTTCAAACCTGCTCTATCTGACACTGGGTACGCACTGGACCTAGATGAGCACTGGGGCTCCTTTTCCCCCTCCCATCTCAGTACTCACAAAACAGTGCCCCCCGCAGGCTGGATTTAAATGTATGTCTACAGTGAGTAATAATATCACCGATATTATTACTATCACTTATCACCGTCAGCTGTCCCTCTGCCACTCTGTCCAAATCCAGACATGTTCCACAGTCCTCTCCACACGCCCCGTACGTTGTTCTGGGCCAGCTGCTCCTCCTCCATCCTCCTCCCGTAGTCCTTCTTGGCCTGTCGGATCCTCCACTGGAGCTCCTGCTGGACCCTTTTCTGCTCCTCTCTGTCCCCTAAGTTGAAAGCTCTTTTCTTCTGGTTCAGGAGGACTTTAAGCTCAGGGGTGACCCAGGGGTGGTTGTTGGAGAAACACCGTACTCTTCTGGTTCGTACAGTGTTCTCCACGCAGAAGCACAGAGCATCTCCTCTCCCTGTCTCGCCCAAACACCAATCCTGAGGGTGCCACAATAACCAGTCTATGGCTACGTTCACACTGCAGGGCTTAATGCTCAATTCCGATTTTTTTGTGAAATCCGATTTTTTTGCGAGGCCGTTCACATTTCCAGTTAAATGCGAATTGTATGTGATCTCCAGTGTGAACGCTAAACTCCCCAAAAGTGTCCCGCATGCGCCTTGGAGGACACAATGACGTCACACGCAGCGAACACGCTCAATGTTTACGGAAGTAGCCTAAAGTTGCTTTCGTACCGGAGCCAAAACATGTACAGCTTATTTGTTTTAAGGAGGAGACGGAGAAGGAGAAGGACAAGGACGAGGTTTTTGGCCACAGCGTTTTGCGGGGCAGTGGCAGCAACGTGTGCAGAAAGGAACATGTGGGTGCGGAGTCACAGGCAGGAGGGGTGGGATTGCTACGTGCTTCGCCGCTTCACTGATACGAGTTTATATACTATTTTCGCATGACGAGAAGAACGTTTGTGCACATTTGTGAACGCCTACTTGTACCACTCTCATTGGAGGAAACACACTCAGGTCGGATGAATGCGACCTGGCCGTTCAGACTGCAGTCGCATGTCAAAAGATCGGATATGTATCGGATTTAGGACCACATATCCAAGTGGCCTGGATCGCATTTGAAAAAATCGGATCTGTGTCGTTCACACTGTCATTAGAAGATCAGATACAGGTCGCATAGAGGCAAAAAAATCGGATTTGGGTCGTTTCAGGCTGCAGTGTGAACGTAGCCTATGTGTCTCACTGTCCTCTCTCTTGTCTCTAATCTCAGTAATCTCAGTGAATGTGTTCAGGACTCTGTAAGGACACATATAATCTGCATAATCATATGTTTTAATTCACTGTGCACAACAATGTGAAAACATGACATAAACTTATTCAGTCAGATTGAACAGAGCTCTTTGGGAGCTCTATGAAACCCTGCAGACATCCACAGCCCCATGCGTCAGGTGGGTCAGGTGTGTGCAGAGTGGAGGCTCTGTCACTGTGTGTACCTTCTCAAAAAATCCTGCAGGCGCCCTTGCTAAAAGTAATTTAATCACTACTCTGATGAGTTTTCTTTCAAACATTATTATGACTGATTAGCCTAAGTGACTTTGAAAAAAAGGAAACATGCAGCTCAGGGGCTAACTTGTAAAAAACACAAATGTGTACCACTCATTAAGCTTCCTGTTATTTAGAGCAGTGTTTCCCAACCAGGGGTACAAGTACTCACAGGGGTACTCGAGCCCACTGCAGGGGGTACTCGGCAGTGCTGCTGCCAGGTGCAGGGGGAGATTTTTTTGAATTCTTTAATTCTAATTTGAGTAAATTTGAGTGAAGGAAAAGAGAAAATGCCTGAGAATAAAATTTTCAAATTAAGGAGATGAAATAAAATGATTTTCATTTAATAATTTAAGAATTATCAACACGTATGAGTGAGGGGCACTCGAGGTGTGACAAAAAGGCTCAGGGGGTACACAAGACAAAAAATGTTGGGAAACACTGATTTAGAGGTACACTGTATAACCGTTTTGTTGAGAGTCCGTCACCTTCTTATTTCTATGGATATGTTTTTTTTTCCACAGTATGACAATAAACAGCTCTACCTTACATTCATTCAATTACAGGTGGTTTTATAACTCAAAAATACCTAGAAAAACAGACATTCTGACTGTGAGCAGGGTCGCCTCTCCACAGATCTGACCTGTAACGGTCTGGTTTGATGATGATAAAAAGGTTTAATACCATACTGTGAAACATTCCAAACAAAGCAATAACATCTCCATGGAGAAAAGCATTTGACAGACTCTCCTCCAGAGAAACACCTTTAACCTAAAGTTAGGCCTAACTCTTTACATTCCTGTATGACTAAAATGTAACCTGATTACTATAGCCCCTTACTTTGGAGCTGCCCGACACTGGCTTAAAGGAGAATTAATGTTTTTTACAATCTGAGCCTTATTTCAGTAATAAAACAAGTTGTTTTACTCACCCATAGCACTTTGGTGTCATATGGAGCACTTCCAGAGATGTTTTAGATTTGCGATCTCTGTAATGTGAGTTCTCGGGGCACATGTTTGCGGTCTCCAAATAACACAAACTTTAGCACTTTTCAAATCACAGAAGCTCGATGTCTTAGTCTACACTTTCGTTTGAGTCAAAAGTGGCCTGTAATCCGAGATTTATCCATAGTTTTGAGTAGATGAGGAGGCCAGTGCGCATGTGCGGAGTCACAGTTTATTTCACTCTCAGCTCCCGGGACCCAAACATGAAACACAAAGCTGTAAACTATGGATAAATCTCTTTTGACTCAAACGAAAGTGTAGACTAAGACATTGAGCTTCTATGATTTGAAAAGTGCTAAAGTTTGTGTTATTTGGAGAACGTTACGGATATAAACATCTTATTTATTTATTATGTTGCACTGCTTTAAGATTTTAGATCCTAGACTTTAGTTTAACTTTAGATCTCTGTCTTAGATAGTTTTTGTTGTGTTTTGTCTTTATATTGTATTTTGTACACTGTCCTTTTTGCACTACCTGGCCAGAGAGAAATGAAATTTCGATTCACTGTAGATCGCAAATCTAAAACATCTCCGGAAGTGCTCCATATGACACCAAAGTGCTATGGGTGAGTAAAACAACTTGTTTTATTACCGAAATAAGGCTCAGATTGTAAAAAACGTTAATTCTCCTTTAACCCTGAAACATTAGGGCCCATGCTGAATTGCTGTGTTGTCACTCTTAAAGGTCACATGGCATGAAATTTTCACTTTCTGAGGTTTTTGAACGTTAATGTGAGCTCCCCTACCCTGTTTAGCCCCCCCCCCCCCATGGTTAAAAGTTGCGAAATGTCTAAACTGAGCATTTGTGATCCTTTTCTGCGTTACAAAAAATCAGAGCTCAAACGGGCGATTTTGTACAAGGAAACTTATTGACGTCAGAAAAGAAATGCAAATGCAGTTCCACCCACGTCTGTCTGTACTCAGCGTCTCTGTAAATCACGCCCAGAGAGTTTGGACTGCGAATGCGCTAGGCAATGAGAAATACGTTTTTTTATTTGCCTGGAGGCACGTCCGAGTGTTTCTAGGCTCGGAAGTCCTTTATCTGAGCCTCTGGACCTTTGAACAGCAGTGGTTTAATTTTATTTTCTGTGGAAATGTGTTTATTTTTCAATGGAACGCTTCCCATCTCTCCCCCCTGCAAAAACAAGGAAACGGATCAGCTGAGGGCTCAGAGCGAGAGCGGAGAGTTTGGCCACGCCCCCACCCTCTACTATAGGCCAGCTCTTTTCTCCTCATTTGCATTCAAGCAACAACGCCCATAATGGAGTGTTCCAGAGTGACATTTATGACTCTTTCTCATCTTATCTCTGTTTCTCATGCACTGAGTGTTGATTTTGAAGAAGGATTCATTTACAGTATTAGGGAACCATTAAGGAGCCATATAAAAGCATCAAGAAGTACCATGTCATGGGATCTTTAAACGTTTCACTCCTCGCAGCGATAATTGGCGGCCTAATTAAGCCCATTAGTGACCCACCTGTGGTCCGTGCGCCACAGTTTGGAATGAGTGACCGGAGGCATGTGCGCCTGGCCCCGGCCCTACCCAAGGAGCCAACTGCTCAGCGCGTAATAAACCCCCTCCAGTGACTCCAGGCTGCGCCAGGCACACTCTCTGTGCGCCTCTGCGGGCTCCAGTGAGCGGGACACGGCTCACGCTTTCCCCACTGAGCACTGCGCGTACGGGGGCGAGAAACACGCGGCGACCGCCTCTGAACCAGCGAACCAGGAGGAGCGAGGAGGTGGAGAGAGGCGGACGGACGAGCCATAACTTGTAGCAGAACACAGTGGAGGTTACCCCGCTGAGAGACACCGTGAGCCGGGTTGAGTAAGGCACACACACCGGCACCAACCAGCTGGAGAGGGGAAAAAACCTTACAGCTCATTTAAGAACCAAAATCGCTTTACATTTTTACCAACTTTCCCAGAAGGAGGAACTGGAGCCAGGAGGAGAGACGCGCAAGCCAGAGCGGTGGTTGGAGCGAGAAAAAAGCCCATCCAAAGCACCCCGGAGAGAAGAGGACTCAACCCCGAAGCGAGTCACTCTGCGCGGGGTAAAAACAGACGAGCAGTGGGGCTGGAGCGCTGGACGTGGAGAGATGCAGTTCCCTGTGAAGAGATGGAGCCACTCTGTAATCGCGTAAGTAATAGACCATTTTCTCGGTAATTGCAAGCAGATTTTGCGTGTTTTCTCCCGTAAATAGCCTAAATCTCGTATACTTCTTATATATTGACGTCTTTATAGACTCGTTGACAGTTGTTTTACGCGCACTTAGCTAATGAACCTCCCAGTCTAATATTGGCAAACTCTCTTCACATCAACGTATTTGCGCCTTGTCTTGCACTCCTGCTTCAGATTTGGATAGCTTTCTGTTATAGGCAACATTTTAAGAACTTTTTAAAAAGGTATTAAATTGTAAATCACTACAGCAACAGTTCCATTTAAAAAAAATAATAATTCTGAAACCCATGCAAGCAACTATGCACTTTTGGCTTTTTCTATGTTTGACTCTGTTGACATTGAAGGTCTTTTCCACCCGGATGCTCTTATCATTTTATATTGTGTCTTTGAGAACAGCGTGGATTACACCATCTGAAAAAAGCTATTTTTTAAAGGGCCCATGCGTGAAGAGTCCCTCAGTCGTCCACAGTGGTGTAGTGGGGATTTTTGAAGTGGGTGTACGCGATTTGTGACGTCATGGATGTGAATTACCCCCCCACCCCCAAAAAAAACAAAAAAAAGCCATATACTGTACTCAACTTGCTGAAATACACACAGGTGTCATAGGCTATAGACTGTTTGTTTATTAAAAACAACTGACTTTCAGTACAAACATAAAGCCGCCGGTCCAGTAAAAAGCAGTAATATTTGATGTTTTTTTTACTCAAAAATGATGCGGAATTGCGTTATTAATATTAACGCCATTCATAATCACATACAGAACATCAATCATAGGCTACAACACATTTGAGCAGACGGCGTTTTGTGTGAACTAAATCTTCAGATAACTCAAACATTCGCCTTACAAATCACCAGTTGAACTAACGTTACATTTAAAGGAAAAGTAACGTTATTTTACAATCTGAGCCTTCTTTCGGTAATAAAACAAGTCGTTTGACTCACCCATATCACGTTCGTGTCATTTGGAGCTGTTTGAAGAAAGTTATGCTGTGGCGTTTCCGTTAGCATTTGTTAGCATTTGTATTCGGGGCATTACTTTGCGGTCTCCAAATAACACAAACTTTAGCACTTTTCAAATCATAGAAGCCCGATGTCTTAATGTAAGATTTCGTTTGAAGCAAAAGTGGCCTGTAATCCGAGATTTAGCCATAGTTTTCAGCTTTGCATTTCATGTTTGGGTCCGGGGAGCTGAGAGCACAGTCCGCGCATGCGCACTGGCGTCCTCATCTACTCGAAACTATGGCTAAATCTCGGATTATAGGCCACTTTTGCTTCAAATGAAATCTTACATTAAGACATCAGGCTTCTATGATTTGAAAAGTGCTAAAGTTTGTGTTATTTGGACACCGCAAAGTAATGCCCCGAGCATATGATACAGCACCATGTTAACGGATACGGGATCATTAGTAGAACAGAACGGCTCAACATAAGTTCTGCGATACTGCTCCAATTGACAGAAAAATGCTATGGGTGAGTAAAACTACTTGTTTTATTGCCGAAAGAAGGCTCAGATTGTAAAAAAACGTTAATTTGCCTTTAATGTTTTACTACTCCAAAATGATGGCTCGTCATATTGTGCTTGTAAGGCTATTCAAAATCACAGGCCAACGTTATTAAGCATAACTCGCATTAGAACTTATCTGTCCCACTATGGCTAATCCTGTAGGAACGCCATTCGTCTCCCATTCGTGAACCCTGGGCTTTGAATACAGACAAATCACTAATGGACGAGCACACCTTGCAGCCGAGTTTCCCGTCCTTATCGTCGATCCAGGGATAGGCCTCCTTCTTTCTCTTCCACATGTTTTCAGTCCAAATCGCGAACGGTGAGCCACCTCCGCGCCAGCATCACCACAGGCTGTATGGCTAGCATTAGTTGACGAAGTGAGAACTTCGGTGTTGGCGCTGACTGTTTGCTCACACAAAGTCTCTGGCTTGGGTGTCTGAATACTGGTGGCGTCTTTCCGAAAATAAAAATCAATGTTTTTCTGCTGAGTTGTCATTTTAGTGCAGGGCTAAAACCGAAGTAAAAATTTAATCTCACAAGATATCTCACAAGCCTATGCAGGTTGTTTTCACCATTGCCAATAGCTCCGGTTTGACATTTAAGTTGTAGGATATTTTATATTTGTTATTTTTTTATATCTCACGTCAGGAGAAGTGGGTGGACGGCATACCCCCGCGTACCACGCCCACTACACCCCTGGTCGTCCAGGTAGAATCCATGATAAAAGGAGAAATTCAATTTGTCAACTGGACAAAGTTGGTTTGGTCGAAAACGTTTCGCCGCTCATCCGAGAGGCTTCGTCAGCTCTGGTTCTAGTGCTGGTTAGACCCTGTTTATATCTAGCTGCAGGGAGGAGCTCCCTACACTGAAATAGCTCTGAAACTATCTCAACTAATCTGTCTCTTTGTTTTTCAAATTTCTCTGGCGACTAGTTTAGCCTCCCTATTCACGCCTAACGACCCTCTCCACCCCTCTGCCCTGGATTGTCTGCCCTAATGTTTCTTTGTCTGTTTTTGACCAAACAAACTTTGTCCAGTTGACAAATTGAATTTCTCCTTTTATCATGGCCCATATTAGGCTATTTTATGCTATGTGATAATGTTGTGGCATCATTAAAAACAAAATCTGAGTTGTGGTTTGTTTCATTCACACATGTTTAAAGGGACAGTGTGTAAGATTTTTACCCATTAATTACTGAAATTGAAGATACCCATTCAAAAATACATTGTTTTCCAAGCCTTTTCACTTCCATCATGAAATCAAAGTATTCTTTTGGACTTAGATATAGTCACATAAAAGGGGGATCTTCCCCATGCAGAGGCAGCCATTTTGAATACGAGAGCCGCAGAAGGACATTTGGGCTTCCCCTTCAGCAAGGCTCGTGGTTTTGGGTAAACAACACAAGCATGCTGCCGGATCAGACGTCGTAATGGATCTAACACGTGTTTTGGACTAAATTGTTTTACTGGAATTTATTCGCTGGATCCTTACGGACAAATTGAGAGCAAGTTTATGGTGAAATACAGAGTTTGACCTGTGCAAAGCATTCTAAGGTAAGCTAACCTCGTTTTGTGCTTTTCCGTATAAAAGCCCCATGTGCTCGGGGAGTGATTCCTGTGCAGGGAAATGAATTGCATAGTCAAAAAGAGGAGACTGTAAGGTTTCATTTGATGTGTAGAGTGTCATGGTACATGATCGGGAATGTGTGTTTTCATGAGTATACAGTAGCGCCCGGGTGACCCTCGAGGTCTGCCGTAGCTAAAACAGAAAGTGCAATAGCACCATCCACCTATGCACCACGGATCCTACACACTGGGGCTTTAACATACAAATGCTGCATATTTAGGCTGAGTTCTTCTCTCAAACTAAAACTAAAACTCTGTTCCACCTTGTGATGTCATGTGGTAATACAAGAAGCACTCCATTGTGTTTTAAATGCACCTTCACTAGAATCATTTGGATAATATCAGCCCTGGAATTTCCAATCTCTACTGAACAAAATAATCTCTACTGGCCTTTGTCAAAATATATAAATAAATACAATAAAATAAAGGTGCATTGTGTAGCTTTTCTGGTTCTAGTTCAGTGTTCTTATTTGGCTGTATTGGTGGACATAGCTACTGTCCAGGCCACATCCATGTCCTTTATTTTGGCCTCTATAATGTTTGTATTCACAGTTCAGAGAAGGGTCAAGAGGCAAAGTATTCTTCTTTATTAGATACAGATACAGTGCTGCTCATAAGTTTACATACCCTGGCAAAATGTTTAGTTTCTTGGCTATTTCTCAGAGAAAATGAATGATAACCCAAAATGTTTTCTTTCACTCTTGGATAGTGATTGGCCAAAGCCATTTATTGTGAAACATCTGTGTTTACTCTTTTTTTAAAGCCCCAGTGTGTAGGATTCGTGGCGCATAGGTGGATAGTCGCTATTGCACTTCCTGTTTTAGCTACGACAGACCTCGAGGGTCACCCGGGCGCGCCGTAGCGCGGACAGCTCGCGTACCGGCGCAAGAACCGCGCGCCACTACTGTATACATAAAACGCGGTCCCGTTCACTTTTTTTTTTTCTTTTCGCATGAAAACACACATTCCCGATCATGTACCATGACACTCTACACATCAAATGAAACCTTACAGTCTCCTCTTTTTGACTATGCAATTCATTTCCCTGCACAACAATCTCTCCCCGAGCACATGGGGCTTTTATACGGAAAAGCACAAAACGGAAAAGCACAAAGCTTACCTTTGAAGGCTCTGCCCAGGTCAAACTCGGTATTTCACCATAAACTTGCTCTCAATTTGTCCGTAAAGATCCAGCGAATAAAATCCAGTAAAACAATTTAGTCCAAAACACGTGTTAGATCCATTACGACGTCTGATCCGGCAGCATGCTTGTGTTGTTTACCCAAAACCACGAGCCTTGCTGAAGGCGAAGGCGGAGCCCAAATGTCCTTCTGCGGCTCTCGTATTCAAAATGGCTGCCTCTGCATGGGGAAGATCCCCCTTTTATGTGACTATATCTAAGTCCAAAAGAATACTTTGATTTCATGATGGAAGTGAAAAGGCTTGGAAAACACTGTATTTTTGAATGGGTATCTTCAATTTCAGTAATTAACGGGTAAAAATCTTACACACTGTCCCTTTAAACCACAATGACAACAGAAACTAACAGCTAAGAAACAAAACATTTTGCCAGGGTATGTAAACTTATGAGCAGCACTGTAAAACTGAAGGGCCTGTAGAGGCCAAAGTACAGTTCATGTCAATGTGAATTGGAATTAATGTTAAAAATATACATAATTTCATTTAAGTTAATAATTTGGAAGTTCATATAATGGTTAAAATGTTAAGTAATACTTTAAAAAGGTTAAAAACATAGAATTATTATTATTATTATTCATGTGCTTATGGTATTTGGTACATGACGTTTAATGACGTCAAGGTTTGGTTGGCTCAAATTTTCTTGAACCTCAATGAGACCAAGACAGAGGTGATAGTGTGCGGGCCCGGTGGCAGTGCCTGGTGGCAGTGCCTGCTGGCAGTGCCCGGTGGTAGTGCCCGGTGGCAGTGCCAGCTCTTTGTCCGACTTGGGTCCTCTCAGACAGCACACAAAATCAACAGCCACCAACCTCGGCGTCATTATGGACTCCGATTTTAAACTTGATAAACAAGTTAATGCGGCCGTGAAATCTAGTTTTTATCACCTTCGTCTTTTAGCCTAAATGAAATCTCTTTTATCCTTTTCAGATTTTGAGCGCGTCATGCATGCTTTTATTTCTTCTCGTCTGGACTACTGCAACACACTTTATTCTGGAATGAATCAAAACGCACTTTATCGACTGCAGTTAGTCCAGAACGCTGCTGCGCCTTTTAACAGGACGGAAGAAATATGAGCACATCTCCCCTGTTCTTGCGTCTTTGCATTGGCTTCCTGCTCGTTTTAGGATTGATTTTAAGATTTTATTGTTTGTTTTTAAAGCTTTGAATGGACTGGCCCCAAAATACATCTCTGACCTTATCCAAATCTACAAACCGGTGCTCTGAGGTCAGAGGGCAGCTCCAGCTCGTGGGCCCTAAGACTAGACTTAAAACTCGGGGGCCCAGGGCTTTCTCTGTGGTTGGCCCTAAGTTATGGAACGCTCTGCCCCCTCATGTCAAAACAGCCCCCACACTGGAGAGTTTTAAGTCTCGTCTTAAGACCCACTTTTATTCTCTGGCTTTAATACCGCGTGAGTTGTGTGCTCCTCTGTGTTTTTATAAATTGCTTTTGTTTTTAGTTATTTTATTATTATCACTTTATTTATTGCTTTTTTGTAATGTTTTTATAAATGCTTTTGTTTTTAGTTATTTTATTATGATCACTTTATTGCTATTTTAGTAATGTTTTTATTAAGTTCTATTGAATTTTATGTGCAGCACTTTGGAAACTGTCTCTGTTTATAAAATGTGCTATAGAAATAAAGTTGGATTGGATTGGATACATATTGATCAATAGTGTACTGTCACTTTAAGAACAGGCCAACTTTAGCTACGTTAGCTTGTTGTTATTCAGAGCTACAGAAGCACACGGTTTTCTTACCTGCTGCCGCTGTTAACTTTTTTATTTAATTAGCAACTAAAACGAGTGTATTAGTCAGCTCACGTTCTCTTTTTGTAATTTGAAATGAAGGAATAAACCTGGAGATTTTTCATTTTTATTTCAACATTTATTTCTGCTGTGGATTTGTTGAACTGTGTTGCTGAGCTAATAGCTAATAGCACTGCCAATGGGATTAGCTTCTTGGAGTAATGTTAAACAGTTTGTAGTGTGAGCCATATCACACAATCTCAAGCTTTCACACCTCTACAGGGCCCA
The DNA here is from genome assembly GCA_036785185.1 of Paratrypauchen microcephalus. Taxonomy (NCBI): domain Eukaryota; kingdom Metazoa; phylum Chordata; class Actinopteri; order Gobiiformes; family Gobiidae; genus Paratrypauchen; species Paratrypauchen microcephalus. The sequence continues at coordinate 3,334,290 of JAVJIX010000067.1, forward strand.
TATTACCCTGTTTTATGATCTACCGTATGTTCTAATGTTTCCTCATCACAAACAGACCAGAGGGGTATTCCACGAACGCAGTTCGCGCTAGTTTTAGCAGGGATGAAAGTGACCAATCATGAAAAAAGCGGAAAGTCCCCCCCCCCTGGAAAATTTAAAAATTCTGAAATTTGGATTTCTATATGCTATATGTTAGCAATAAAGTTAAACTGTACATAAAAGTACAAAAAAAAACACATTTTATTAACAGGTAGGCCTACTAGTAGTATATATTGGATTTGTTTTTGCTTTGCACTAATCAGAGCGCATTGAGGAGGAGCTTATGCGCGCTGAAAGGCGCAGGTGAAAAAGCGAGGAGCGACGCGACTCGGTCCGCGGCTCCAGACACGGGCTTGAGCCCGTGTTTAATACGAAGTTTAATACGAGATACACATACTTTTGTTCTGAATACGGGACGATTCTGTTTTTCAAGGGACAGTTGGCGACCCTAAACACAACTATACATATACACCCAAAATCTTTCTCAATGAATTTGCACAGATGTTAAAAAAAAAAAAAAAAAAAAAAAAAATTTCATCCCTGTTTTAGTGAGAGTTCGGTTCCATGACTCTCGCTAAGCTTAGTCCCCACTGAGTTACTGGGGCAACATGGTTTCAGCGGATAGTCTGGTACCGGGCAGGCTAAAGATAAGGCCGTGTCGCAGAGAATACGTACCTGACGTAAACAGAGTGTCAAACAAACAATTCCGCACACCTCCCGCATGAGTATCCGTGTTGTCCGAAAACAATATCAGCAAAATTTTTTATTACCTTACGTTCTTGGTTCTTGACAAATCTCTGGTAATTTAAAAATATACTTTTGTACCGCTTCATTAGCAGATAGAAGAATTCCAGAGTCGTTATCGAGAAACACTTTGGTCGAGTGGTTAAGTCCTGCGTCTTTCACGTGGGCGTCGCGGGTTTGATTCCCGTTATTAACGGATTCATGCGCAAGTCAATTTTTGTGTTTTATTTTCACGAATTTACATTTGCCACATATTACACAAATGTCATTGAATTTAACCTAAAATTATTCATATCATCATAGAACTTATATCAGTTGGGCCTAACATCACTCTCACTTGACGACATTGACACTTTATATTTTATGTGACATCTCTATCAAAGAATACAGTTACAGGTAAACCTTGACTTTTAAAACAAAATGTAGCCAAATAACAGGCACACTCCATGATACAGCATTTCAATGATTCAACAAATTTGCTTCAGAGATGCTGTGCAAGCCTCTTTAATGAAATCCTATTTATCAATTTCCATCAATAGGCATAAGACAATAAAAGACATTAGGTATGACATTCTGGTGTGAGGCCACTGCTGGAGGACTGCTGAGGGTCAGGCAAGGCACTGCTGGAGGATTGCTGAGGGTCAGGCAAGGCACTGCTGGAGGACTGCTGAGGGTCAGGCAAGGCACTGCTGGAGGACTGCTGGGGGTCAGGCAAGGCACTGCTGGAGGACTGCTGAGGGTCAGGCAAGTAAAAATAAATTACAACTAGGGCTGGGCGATTAATCGAGATTTGCGATATCTCGAGATGTTTTATGAAATCGATTAAAATTTTGGCATATCGAAAAACTCGAGAATAAGATTTCGCCGCTCTGCTTATTTTCCTCAACTGTGTTGTGGAGCTGTCCGCCCTGCCTCCTTCTTGCGTTTGTGTTTCACTGTGTCTCGTGGTCGAACTCACACATCCCAAATGCCAGAGCGTAACATTTCCGCTGCGCCACGGACTTGTCCAGACACCAACAGTGAAAAACATACTTAAAAAACTCAACATTCATCACTGTTATAGGACTTAACTTACGTATTTAAGTGCTCTGCGATCTTCTGCCACGCCATGTCTCTGGCCTTGGTTATTGCAAATGTGTTGTAGAGTTCCAAAAGCAACTTCTGTTCTGATGCGCTGAAATAATCGGCCCGAATCTTCGACATGGTCGCGTTTTCGACAGTTGCTTGTTCAGGGCTTCTTACCTTCCCAGTGCACGCGTCTAGGCCCGGCCTGCTTAGGCCTGACTGAACTTAGCGCTGCTGAGGCGCAGCTGAAATGCGTTAGTGGAACGGCTTCAGGCTTTAGTCTAAGTCAGGCGAGGACTTAGCACTTAGGCGCCGCTATTTTTAGCGACGTTCGTGGAATACCCCTCTGGAGTTATGCTTTGTTTCATTCACACATGTTTAACACACAAACTCTGCATATTTAGGTTGAGTTCTTCTCTCAAATGCAAAACACTCTGTTCCACCTTTGATGTCATATGGGAATACTGGCAAAGTTCCGCTGTGTTTTGAAACTCCATACACCTTCACTAGAATCATTTGAATAATATCAACCCTGGAATTTCAAATCATCTACTAAACTAAAGGTAAAAGGAGCTGTTCACTTAAAAACTACCGCTTCATGACATCACAAGGTGGAACAGAGGATTTTAATCTTTGGAGAGTATCCATCCATCCATTTTCTTCTGCTTATCTGGGGCCGGGTTACAGGGGCAACAGTCTAAGCAGGGACTCCCAGATTTCCTTTACCCTGGACAGCTGAGAGACATAGTCCCTCCAGTGTGTCCTGGCTCTTCCCCAGGGCCTCTTCCCGGTGGGACATGCCCGGAACACCTCCCAAGGGAGGCGTCCAGGAGGCACCTGGAATGATGCGCGAGCCTCCTCAGCTGGTCCTCTCAATGTGGAGGAGCAGCAGCTCTACTCCGAGCTCCTCCCACGTGACTCTATGTGGGCGCCCAGGCACTCTGTGGAGGAACCTCATTTCGTCCTCTTGTATCCACAACTTGTCCTTTCGGTCATTACCCAAAGTTCATGACCATAGGTGAGGGTAGGAACCTAGATTGATCAGTAAATCAAGTGCTTTGCCTTTCAGCTCAGCTGCACCAATCCGCCTGTCAATCTCATGCTCCATTCTCCCCTCATTCATGAACAAGACCATGAGATACTTGAACTCTTCCATTTGAGGCAATGACTCTCCACCCACCCAGAGAGGGCAAGCCACCTTTTTTGGATTTGGAGGAGCTGATCCTCATCCCATCTGCTTCACACTCGGCTGCAAACCGCCCCAGTGCATGTTGGAGGTCCCGGTTCGATGAAGCCATCAGGACAACATCTTCTGCAAACAGCAGAGATGAGATCCTGTGCTCCCCAAACCGGATCCCCTTCACCCCCTGACTCCTAAAAATTCTGTCCATAAATATAATGAACAGAACCGGTGACAAAGGGCAACCCTGGTGGAGTCTAACATGCACCGGAAACAGGTCCAACTTACTACCGGCAATGCGAACACAGCTCCTGCTCTGGTCATACAGGGACCGAAGAGCCCTTATCAAAGAAACCCCAGACCCCATACTTTCAGAGCACTCCCCATGGGACCCCACGGGGGACATGGTCGAATGCCTTCTCCAGATCCACAAAACACATGTGGACTGGTTGGTGAAACTCCCATGAACCCTTGAGCACCTGATGGAGAGTATAGAGCTGGTCCAGTGTTCAATGGTTGGGCCGAAAACCCAACCCAACCACTGCTCCTCCTGAATCGAAGGATTCTCCTCTCCAGTACCCTGGAATAGACCTTACCGGCAAGACTAAGGCGTGTGATTTCCCGGTAGTTGGAACACACCAGTCTGCCAGTCCAGAGGTTCTATCCCCGACCACCACGCGATGTTGCAGAGACGTGTCAGCCAAGACTGCCCCACAACATGCAGAGATTTAAGATACTCAGGACGGATCTCTTCCACCCCCGGAGCCTTGCCACCGAGGAGCTTGCCAACCACCTCAGTGACTTCAGCCAGGGTGATGGACGAGTCCGCCTCTGAGTCCCCAGCCTCTGAGTCCCCAGCCTCTGAGTCCCCAGCCTCTGAGTCCCCAGCCTCTGAGTCCCCAGCCTCTGAGTCCCCAGCCTCTGAGTCCCCAGCCTCTGCTTCCTCCTCAGAAGGGTTTGAGAAGATTCTCAAAGTATTCCTTCTACTGTCTGACCACATCCCCAGTCAAGGTCAACAGGTCTCCACTGTAAACAGTGTTGGTGAAGCACTGCTTCCCCCTCCTGAGGCGCCGGATGGTTTGCCAGAATATCTTTGAGGCTGTCTGATAGTCCTTCTCCATAGACTCTCCGAACTCCTCCCAACTCCGAGTTTTTGCCTCTGTGACCGGCCGGGCTGCAGCATGCTTAGCCCCCCAGTACCTGTCAGCTGCCTCAGGAGTCCCATGAGCCAACAAGGCCCGATAAGACTCCTTCTTCAGCCTGACAGCATCCCTTACTTCCAGTGTCCACCACCGGGTTCAAAGATTACCGCCGCGACAGGCACCACAGATCTTACAACTACAGCTACAAGTGGCCACATCTACAATAGAGGCCGAGAACAAAGCCCAACATCTAGGAGGACAGCTCTGCCCCTCTCTTCACCCGAGTGTCCAAGATACACGGCCCAAGGTCAGATGAGACAACAACAAAGTCAATCATCGACCTCCGGCCTAGGGTGTCCTGGTGCCACGTGCACTGATGGACACCCTTGTACTCGAACATGGTGTTCTTTATGGACAAACTGTGACTCGCACAGAAGTCCAATAACAGGACACCACTGGGTTCAGATCAGGGAGGCCATTCCTCCCAATCACCCCCCTCCAGGTCTCACTGTCATTGCCCACGTGGGCCTATAGACTGCATAAAGAAGAATATCCATCCATCTTCTTCCACTTACTTCATTTCTGGGTTGCCCCCCAGAAAACAATACACCAGCCCCCATGAATCCTCCTGCGGGTGGTGGGTCCACAGGTGGTAAGCCCATGTCACAACTGGCCTTGATGTACTTCTGCCAACCTGTCAAGAGTGGGATACGAACCGCCATCCCCTGGATCAATAGACAAATGCTCTACCACCTGAGCTACTGCTGCCCCTATAAAGAAGAATATGATTTTTTAATAGACAAATTAGTGAAATAAAAACTCATGAAGAGGGGGTTAATATGGACATTTTAAGACCAAAATGAAGAGGGTCACAGTTAAAGAGACATAGGCCACAATATTCAATTTTAAGTCAATGGGAGCCAGGGTCAGAAGGAGCCGGAAGAGCCGCATGCGAACTTCCTACAGTGGTACCTCACCTTACGAAAGACCCTACATACGAAAAATCCAAGTTACGAAACGCCTTCACGTCAAATTTTGGTCTCTAGATACGAAAGAAAATTCAAGTTACGAAACGCGAAATCTCAAAAATTCAATTAATGCGCGCTCAGATGCACGCCCCAAAATGTAAATACACTTTATCAACACACATGGGGTTAGGTTCCAGAGGTGGCCCGCGGTGGGAGAGGTCCACGAGGTAGGACAACTTTGTATTTTTCAATTGTTCTACATGTTTTAGGGCTGTAAATGCCTCACCACACACATTCTACGCTTTTCTCAGACTGGAGTTGGGCTTTTCTCGCATTTCTCTCTCGTTTGAACACTCGAACTTTCATAGATTTTCAATGGAATGTGTTGATAGTGAAGCGTGGGGGTAGACACGGCTCAATATAGCGCCGAATGCGCGATGGGAGCGGAGACGCAGGATTACTATCAACAACACATGATCAGTATGGTAAAACTCACCTGTCTCACAACGGTCTAAACCCCGCTCACGTTCCCTATTAGTGAGTGAACAATCCAACGCTTGGTGAATTCTGCTTCACAAGAGGAAGAGCCGACATCGAAGGATCAAAAAGCGACATCGACACGGCGCGGGATGGAGCCGCGGCGCCCGGGCCGTGCCTTCCCCTCGGGGCTGCGGGCCCGCGCAGGCCGAGCATGGGGTGATTTAATCCTGGTCTGGTCCCGGTTTGGTCCGGGTCTGGACCTGATCCGGTCCTGGTTTAGTTCTGGTCTAGACCTGGAAGTCACATAGAACCAGAGCCCACCCCGAGCGAGACCCCGCCGATAGAGCACCTTTCTCGGCCTCTTAGCTCACAGTGTCAGCCCCCCGGCTCTGGAAGTCACATAGAACCAGAGCCCGCCCCGCTCTTATTCCCGCTGAAAGAGCGTCTTTCTCGGCCTCTTAGCTCTAGCGCGGAACACGCAAGGAGCGCGGAGACACGAGCAACGCGCTCCTCCAACGGCACTGCCATGTCCCGGGATAATCCTGGTTTAGTCCAGGTCCAGTACAGGTTTAGACCTGGTTTAGTTCTGGTCTAGACCTGGTTTATTCCAATCAGGACGCAGAACACAAATGTTACACTAAAAAAAAGTTACACTATAAAAAAAAAAAAAAAAACTTGGAACGGATCAGGCCTTTTCCATTGAAATAGCTACTCAACTTACGAAAGATTCACATTGCAAAACCACTTCTGGAACGAATTAATTTCGTAAGGTGAGGTACCACTGTAGTTGGAATGTGCCGGCTAGCACGTTAGGTATGTGCATATACAGTCTATGATGTAGACTTAATAATAAAGGATTAGTCAAACATGTGTGAATGAAACAAAACAACACCACCTATGTTTTTAAGGAGGTAACAAAATTATAACATAGTTTAAAGCTCATACGTTTTGCGTAATAAAGGACCTTTAAAGGGATAGTGCGTTTTTTTTTATGTTAATCTGTATGGGTTTCCTTCTAAAAGTTCCATGTGTTGACACCGGCTTATCTCTGACAGTCTCAGCTGATCCCGGTTCGGCTCGCTTTCTGGAGCCCACGAAAGTAGGTTCGGTAACTTCCCTGGAACATGAAATAAAGCTCGTTTTTCTTCTCAAAACAAAACATTTGTTAGAAAGGTGATATATTTGCATCCGAAACAGTTGTCCACGAAACATCCAGCAGCGTATTTCACATTCGCGTATTGTCTCTCTCCACTCGTATCACTACGCCCATGTTAACTCTATTAGCCTGTTCACCTTCAGCGGATGTCTACGCCGAAGTTTACAAGTTTTTTTCAGGGCACGGGTGAAGGGGGGTGGGGCCAGTAATATCAGCATATAACATTTTGAAATCTTAACTAAAGTTTAAAGAGGAAATTGCTGTTTAGGTTCAGTTGCACTATATTTTCTATGGATCCAATACTAGTACCTGATCAGCGCTGATACTGAACAATTTGCTGGATCGGATATCTGCTTCACTCAATATCCTAGTTTGCCATATGAATTCATGTAATAAGACTATTTACTAGTTGTAGTTGGCCCAGAAAGTCTTTATTATTTTTTATTTATACAAAGCTGTTCTGCAGTTACTTTGGAGATAAATGACAGTTACACAACGCTTTTTTGTCTTTTAATTTTTGTATAAAGACAATAAATGCAGTTTTCAGTGCCTGCTCTGGTATTGGTTGATATCAGGAATTGGCAGATACTTAAAGGTGCATTGTGTAACTTTTCTGCTTCACAGTATGGTATTAAACCTTTCTATCTTAATGGAGAACAAACCAGACCAAGTTACAGGTCAGATCTGTGGAGTGCGACCCCGCTCACAGTCATAATGCCTGTTTTTGTAGGTATTTTTGAGTTATAAAACCACCTGAATTGAATAAATGTAAGGACATCTCCATAGAACCAAGCAGGTGACAGACCCCCAACCGAAAAGTTACACAGTGCACCTTTAAACCTTCAGTACAGAAACTTGTATCAGAACTGAAAAAGCTCGATCAGTGCATCCCTAATATAAACATGGTGTTAGATTAAAAGGAGATTTCTTTTTTATAACCATGTTTTTCTCCGTGGCCCAATACCAGATAGCCTGCGGTTTTGGGCCCCAGACCGGTGGTTGGAGACCCGAGCTGTACAGTATGATGGGTACCACCAAAACAGATTATGCATGGTCATTCTCTTTACTAAAATGCTCTGCTATTTTGCCTTAAAGCCCCAGTGTGTAGGATTCGTGGCGCATAGGTGGATGGTGCTATTGCACTTTCTGTTTTAGCTACGGCAGACCTCGAGGGTCACCCGGGCGCGCGCACGAGCCGCTACTGTATAAATAAAACGCGGTCCCGTTTTTTTTTTTTTCTCATGAAAACACACATTCCCGATCATGTACCATGACACTCTACACATCAAATGAAACCTTACAGTCTCCTCTTTTTGACTATGCAATTCATTTCCCTGCAAAACAATCACTCCCCGAGCACATGGGGCTTTTATACGGAAAAGCACAAAACAAGGTTAGCTTACCTTAGAATGCTTTGCACAGGTCAAACTCTGTATTTCACCATAAACTTGCTCTCAATTTGTCCGTAAGGATCCAGCGAATAAAATCCAGTAAAACAATTTACTCCAAAACACGTGTTAGATCCATTACGACGTCTGATCCGGCAGCATGCTTGTGTTGTTTACCCAAAACCACGAGCCTTGCCGAAGGCGAAGGCGGAGCCCAAATGTCCTTCTGCGGCTCTTGTATTCAAAATGGCTGCCTCTGCATGGGGAAGATCCCCCTTTTATGTGACTATATCTAAGTCCAAAAGAATACTTTGATTTCATGATGGAAGTGAAAAGGCTTGGAAAACAATGTATTTTTGAATGGGTATCTTCAATTTCAGTAATTAACGGGTAAAAATCTTACACACTGTCCCTTTAAGGTCTCTTCTTTCACCTCTAAATGTCTCGTAGATCTGCAGCATTGTCAGGCGTGTTCAGTACATAAGAGCCTAATGTGGGGAGATGAACCATTTGACCTCCAGCTCTCCTTAAAAAAATATTCAGATATATTGTGAAATAGTGCATGTTAACATTTCGGCTTTGATTGCTTTACTTAGGCTATACCGTCTTAAAACAGGATAACACAATATGAAAATCCTCCTTTTTTGAGTTACATTTTGAAACATGTTTTATTAATCACAGCCTGTGCGGAGAGTCCATAGATAATGCATGTTACCTTGAGGCCTGACCTTGAGTGGAGATGGCCTGCCTGCTTTTGGACACTTTCTTCAATGTCTCTTTACACTAGAATTGAACCACCTGCATGTCAAAAGAGTGGTGAAGTAGTCAGGAATACAGTTTTTTTTTAAATGTTCCAAAATGTGCCATAAAATTGATCTCTTTCTATGGAGACAAACGGTCATTTCACCAGGAAAAGTTACAGTCAGGATCGGTAGAGAGGCTCTCACGGCAACAATGCATATTTTTCAATTTTTTTGCAACAAAAACACCCTTAATGAAATAAATGCAGATAATGTACATTTAATGGAACACTGTGGAACATGTAATATATGTACAAGCAGAAAAGTGCACTTTAAAATGACGACTGTTAATAGGTTTGGTTTTTAACACATTTTTAAGTCACTCATATACGCCTTCAGGTTTAACATCTGTGTGTTTTATTATATTATAGATTTATTTTTAGATTTTCAACGATTCGTACGAAAATAAAAAAATTCATAGCTCACCAATGACATCATAACATTCTGAACTTAACCCATAAAACAACTGCTATGCAATTAAAGGAGAATTAACGTTTTTTTTTTACAATCTGAGACTTATTTCGGTAATAAAACAAGTTGTTTTACTCACCCATAGCACTTTGGTGTCATATGGAGCACTTCCAGAGATGTTTTAGATTTGCGATAGCCGTAGCGCGAGTTTTAGCCGTAGCTCGGGGCATATAATATATTCCCAGAGCATGTAATATATGCCCCCGTGCGGTCTCCAAATAACACAAACGTTAGCACTTTTCAAATCATAGAAGCTTGATGTCTTTTGAGTCAAAAGTGGCCTGTAATCTGAGATTTATCCATAATTTACAGCTTTGCGTTTCATGTTTGGGTCCCGGGAGCTGAGAGTGAAATAAACTGTGACTCCGCACATGCGCACTGGCCTCCTCATCTACTCGAAACTATGGATAAATCTCAGATAACAGGCCACTTTTGACTCAAACCAAAGTGTAGACATCGAGCATCTATGATTTGAAAAGTGCTAAAGTTTGTGTTATTTGGAGACCGCTCGGGGCATATATTATATGCCCCGAGCTACGGCTAGAACTCTCGCTACGGCTATCGCTAATCTAAAACATCTCCGGAAATGCTCCATATGACACCAAAGTGCTATGGGTGAGTAAAACAACTTGTTTTATTACCGAAATAAGGCTCAGATTGTAAAAAAACGTTAATTCTCCTTTAACCCATAAAACAACTGCTATGCAATTAATGGGTCATGTTACTGACAAGCAGCATGTATGTATGTGTGTGTGTGTGTGTGTGTGTGTGTATGTATGCATGTGTGTGTATATGTATATGTGCATGTGTGTGTGTGTGTGTATGCATTACCAAGAGAGGAACAGAAGAGGTTTGTGATTTTAAATTCAGTAAAGATGACTTAACTGTGTTCCCAAATATGATGTAAACATGTTCTAATCAAATAGACTTTTACTGATAACAATTATAATGTTCATATGTTCATTATTATTACATTTGGTTTTCAACGCGATTATCCAATCAGAAAGCCTCACGTGACTCTCTCATTTGCGTTGCCAGTTCCAGTGGTGAAATCCAGCTGGTTTAAACCTAAAATGCCTCTCTCTGATCTGAATGGTCACTCCCGAAACCCCAACACCTGCAGCCAGTCATCAATCTGTGCTAGTGCAGCCTCTGCAGCTCATGGAGTGAAGTTTGGAGGTTCTGAGGTTCACATGAGGCCTGTTCATACTGAGAACGAGACAAACTTGGATGTGTCCTCTATCTGCAGGTGAAGGCTCTGGTGACACAGGCTCAGTTGTGATTCCATCTGTAAGAGTGCAGGATACATACTGTTTCTTTAAAGGTCCCATGGCATGAAATTTTCACTTTCTGAGGTTTTTGCACATTAATGTCAGCTCCCCTACCCTGTTTAGGGCCCCCCTCCCATGGCTAAAAGTTGTGAAATGTGTAAACTGAGCATTTGTGATCCTTTTCTGCGTTTGAAAAAAAGACAGCCCAAACGGGCGATTCTGAACAAGGGAATTTTCTGACGTCACATTCGTGGAAAGGTTTCCACCCCCCGTCTGGATGTCCACCCTGTCTCTAGAAATCACGCCCAGAGAACTTGGACCGCAAACCAGCTACGCAATATGAGTTTGCGTTTTTTTATTTGCCGGGAGGCACATGAGAGTGTTTCCAGGCTCGGATGTCCTTTATCCCGAGCCTCCGAACCTCTGAAACAGCAGTGGTTTAATTTTATTTTTTGTGGAAATGTGTTTATTTTAATGCAACTCCTCTCATATCTTCCTCTGCGCTTACACACACGGAAGTGGGGCCAGCGCACATCGCACCGCTAAACGAGGAACCAGCGGAGAGTTTGGCCACACCCCCACCCACTGCACTGGCCCGTCTCTGTCCTCCTCATTTGCATTCAAGCAACAATGCCCAGAATAAAGCGTTTCAGAGACATATTTAGACTCATGAAGACAGTCAGTCATATCTCTTGCTCTGAGGCTTGATTTTGAAGAAGGATTCAATTACAGTATTAGGGAACCATTAAGGCGCCATATAAAAGCATCAAGAAGTACCATGTGATGGGATCTTTAAAGAGATGAGCTGTCAAGCCTTTTACTTTTCATACTTTCAGTATTTATAACCCTCTTCTTGACCTGCTTTGATTACACTGCACCTTGTGATGGTTGCTGCACAGCATAGTTATTGACAGCGCATGTGGCTTTGAGCTCATTAACTCGGTTTTGTGCGGCTTCGTCAGTTTGGACTGACTGTATGAACCTTGACGTGTCATAAATGCAAATGAAGAAATGCTAAACAAGCAAACAGGAAGAGTAGCAATAGCAGATTTGTTAATACAATTGTACAATGTTACCTGGGTAAAAACAGACCTGGAGTTGTGTTTTGTTTCATTCACACAGTAGCAATCCTTTGTTATTAGTCTGTCTAAAGCTCAAAATGTTCCACCTTGTGATGTCATATACCAGTAGTTCAAGTTAACAGCTACATTTACTTTTAGTTCAGTAGAGATTTGCAATTCCAGGGCTGAAATGATCCAAATGATTCTAGTGAAGGTGTATGGAGTTTAAAAACAAAACTCAGCCTAAATCTGCAGGGTTTGTGTGTTAAACATGTGTGAATGAAACAAAACACAACTCCAGGTCTGTTTGTGATGAGGAAACAACATTAGAACATAGATCATAGAATAGTGTTACACGGGCCTTTTAAAATAGTCAGTCTTTCATATGCACTTGTATAGATGGACATGGCGGCGTTTCTGTGTGTGTTCTGTGTGGAGTTTGCATGCATGGTCTGGGTTCGGTCCCCGGGTCGCCCGGGCCTTTCTGTGTGGAGTTTGCATGTTCTCCCCGTGTCTGGGTGGGTTTCCTCCCAGCACTCTGGTTTCCCCCATCAACCCAAAACATGCACCATAGGTAAATCCTCCAGCTTAGGTCCTGACCAAACCGAAACAAGAAGGAATGTGCTGCCCACTGCTCCTAATAACAGGATGGGTCAAATGCAGAGAAGAATTTCTCCTGTGTGAGATCAATAAAGTCAATAAAGTGTACTGGCTGGTTAGCTCAACTGGTAAGTCACTGACTTTCCCCGGGGGGGACCTGAGTTCAACCCCCCCCCCAGCTGCCAGTGTGGGTCCTTGGGCAAGACCCTTCACGGTACTGCCCCCGGGTACCAAAAAAAAAAGATGGCTGCTCACTGCTCCTGAAAAAAAAAAGGATGAGTCAAATGCAGAAGTCAAATGTCTTTATCTTTAATCTTTAATCTTAATGTAAGAGACGTGTCCTCTGTGTGGCACAGTTTGTACAGCACAGCTCCAGTGTATTAATAGTGATGAAAAATGATGCCTTGACATGTGAGCTTCATGTGATTCAACAACAGACGGGCATCAGATGAGGGACCTTTGCCTCTGGGCGCAGAAAATAAACAATGAGTCAAAGCAGCGCATCGCAGACTAAGCTTCCTTCAACAGAGACGTAACGAAGAAGTGACAAAGAAGTGACTGTACAAAACCATGGTCCTATATTAAGAAAAAAATTACTCTTGTGAGCCTTAAGCCATGTTATAATGTTGTTACTTCATTAAAAACATCCTCAAAGTTATGTTTTGTTTCATTCACTTGTTTGTGTAACCCTTTATTATTAGTCTGTGTTAGCTCCAAAGCTCTAAATGTTCTGTTCCACCCTGTGATGTCATGAACTGGTAGTTTTCAAGTTAAACACTACCTAAGTATAAAAGTAAAAGTGCAATATTTAAATACAAATATTACAGTGGATACTTTTTACTTTTACTTCACTACATTTACAGCAGGTATCTGTACTTTCTACTCCAATGAAAAGTACTTTGAAATGGCTGAGACTTTTTTTTTTTAGCACATTTAATTAGAGGCAAAAGGAGAAATTCAATTTGTCAACTGGACAAAACCTGTCCAGTTGACAAATTGAATTTCTAAGGACTGAGGGATTCTACACACACATTTAATTAGAGTTTTTGTCCCCAAATTTGAGCAAATCAAACACACAAAAACAAGAAAAAATAAGAAATCAATTGAAGCACTTAACTGAGCTAAATTTTTCACCAAAATCACTATATTTCATTCATAAAAAGTTCTAAAAATCTCAGCAAAATCCTTTTACTTTTACTTTTACTTAAGTCACCAGATTGTGTACTTCATCCACCACCGCCCTATAGTTCAGTGGAGATTGGCTGAAATGATCCAGATTAGGGATGTAAATTATTGATTAATTAATTAATCTACAGTTGATTGACCTTATCGGTCGACTTACGATTAACTGATAAGCGGCGTTTTTCACCTGAATTTGAGTGTTTCAATAGGGTCTTTAAGAATATAAGCTATAGTAACATAACACTGAGTCAAAAATATATCATAGTATTATTATATTGTATATTCCTCAATTAATTATTCCTTAGTAAAAAGCAGACAAATGTATTGATGCTGAATAACAAAATACAGTAATCCCTCGATCTATCGCGGTTCACTGTTCGCGGCCTCGCTGATTTTTTATTTTTTTTTGTAGTGTAACTTTTTTTTATAGTGTAACATTGTGTTCTGCGTCCTGATTGGCTAAGAGACTAGACCAGGACTAAATGTGGACTAAACCAGGTCTAGACCAGGTCTAAACCAGGTCTAAACCTGGACTGGACCTGGACTAAACCAGGACTGGACCAGGTCTAGACCTGGACTAAACCAGGTCTAGACCAGAACTAAACCAGGTCTAGACCTGGACTAAACCGGGATTAAACCACCACGTGTCGCTCTTTGCTGGTTTCGTGCGGCTGGTTTGTGGCTCGTGCAGAGAGTACGCAGTCCGGGCGCCGTGGATCGATCTCGTGCTCGCAGCCCCGGTGTACGCGCGGCCTCGCGCCGGTGGTGCACGTGTCGCGCACTTCTCCAAGGGGTTGGTGCGCGTGGCGTCCCGGGACATGGCAGTGCCGTTGAATGAGCGCGGTGCGCCCTGCCCAGGACTAGACCAGGTCTAAACCAGAATTGCGGCTCTTTGCCTTGTTTCGTGACCACGGGTGCGCGAGTCCGCGATTAGCGATTAGTTACAATTAATGCATTTTGTTCGACCAACGTGATCGACAATTAATTGTAAGTTGATTAATTGTTGACATCCCTAATCAAGATGATTCTAATGTGCATCTATCTATAATGTGCATTTGTAAAAGAACTGTGAAACATTTTTGATCCTAAACACATAATAAAGAACTGCGTATGTTGCTATAAGACAATGAGAAAACACTCCTCGTGATGTCATGTGGTAATACAGGAAATGCTCCACTGAGTTTTTAAACTCCATACACCTTCACTAGAATAATTTGGATCATTTTAGCTCTGGAATTTCCAATCTCGAGAACTTGAAATCTAGTGCTGCATGACATCACAAGTTGGAGTCTTTTGAGCTTTGGAGATGTAAACGGACTAATAATAAAGGATTACAAACGTGTGAACAAAACAATTAAACAACATCTCCAGGTATGTTTGTGATGAGGAAACAACACTATAACTTGACTTAAAGCTCACAAGAGCTTTAGAGAGATTTTGCCTAATATAGTTTGAATATCAGTTACTCAAAGCTTTCCAAATGATAATTCTTTCAGCATTATCTATCATAATATTAATATAACATTTGAAAGTCGATAAGGAGCTTTCTGTTTTTGTATTTTTCCATTTCCTTTTTGGGACCTTCTCTACTTTACCTGTCTTTGATTACAATGCACTTTGTCATGATTTATCACTGAATACAGCAGCAGAATATAATGAATAGCTTCCTTGTATTTCTTCTAACTCCAGCTGTATGTAGCAATAACTTAATAAAGGTGCACTGTGTAACCTTTCTGGTGGAGGGGATGCACACTTGGAGCAGGCGGTATCACGTTACAGGTCAGATCTGCGTAGAGGCAACCCAGATCACGATACGAACGTGTGTTTTTCGAGGTATATTTTGTTTTAATTGAATAAATGCAAGAGAGTTTAAAGTCATACTGGGGATCTTTCTAGGCCAGGGGTGTCAAACATGCGGCCCGGGGGACAGATCTGGCCCTCCAAGACCTCTAATCTGGCCCTCGGCTGATTTTCTATTGAAATATTTTAATTATATTTAAATTTTCGATTAAATTATTGGTAATTTTTTGCCTCGCTTTTTTGTGCAGTTTAGCATAGCAGCATCTCCAGCGCCTCTGTGCGTGGCCCCTCCCACCAGAGCAGCACAAATTCCAAACGCTCTTAAAGGGATATGCCACCCCCAGGTCAAACTTGGGCATCTCCCCACAGTCCAGAGACTAAAATAAGTGGTGGAAAGTGTTTTTCTGGTGACGCAGCCATTGTCCAGGTCTGTCATCACTGACCGCCGCGGTATCTGCAGCGGAAAAACACAGACGAAGCACGCACCACGCTGACAGGGGAATCCCTGTTACGCACCAGGAAGGGAGTTCCCCTGTTACGCAGCGTGGTGTGTGCTTCGGCTCTGTTTTTCCGCACTGAAAAATAGTTCCCACCCAAAATGACCAAGTCAAGCTCTCCGTGTTGATTTGCACATTTACCGTATTTTTCGGACTATAAGTAGCTGTTTTTTTCATAGTTTGGCCATGGGTGCGACCTATACTCCGGAGCGACTTATGTGTGAAAAACACATTACAATTACATGTGAAATGATATTATTATATCATTTCACATGTAATTTTCACACTAAACCGCAAGAGGGCGCCATAGGCCATAGGAATAATTGGAACTGCAACTGACAATGGCCGTTTCCCAATTCAGCGACGGCACGCTTGTGAGTGTGCCGTCGGTCTGTCGTCGAGACGGCGCACACTCGCTCTGTCCTTAGTGCACTACGTTTCTCACATGGCCGCCTGAGAAATTGAACAGGTCCCGCCTCAGCTCAATGAGCTGGGTGGTCTGCTCCTTGTTCCCTAAAGACAAAAATATTATACTATTGCGACTAGTAATACTTGGAATTGGGACATGGCCAATGTTCCCCCTAATTTTTAATGTGTCTGAGCAAACACACTAACTCCACATCCGAAATGAGCCCCCCCCCGCGCGGCTCGCACTTTGCAGATATAAAAAAATGACCCCGCGGCTGAATAAAAAGCTCTTTCATCCCTGGTTTTCAGTGCGCTGCATAAGTTTTCTTGTGCGCTGAGAATGTGCGAACAGTGCGCAGCTTAGAGTAAACGCTGGACATGGCGACACTGTAGAATATCCAGCATTACAACAGCAAAGGAAATATAGAAGTGTAAAGGGAAAAGCATGTGAACGGTAAAACAGGTGCCGTGATCTATGCCGTTACGGCTACTGTCACACATGTTTAGTGTAGTTTATGAAGAGTTTCATGTAGCATAGTTGTAGGTGAGGTGAACCAGTACGTATATTTTATAGTGACGTCGCAACTCTCACTTGTGGATGTCGCTGGCGAGTCGGTCTTTGTAGTCCCGCGCTGTGCATGCTGGGGCTTTTAAGTGTGCGGAGCGTGCATGTTTGCACACTTGGTCCACGCCCCGATTTCCATGGAAACGACGGCGCCGTTCAGAGCTCGTCTTGACGGTGCAGGGGGAAAAAAACGAATGGAACGACCCTTGTCGCGCCGGATATGACGCATATCCCGTTCCAAGGACGCTAACAAGCGTGCCGTCGGGGAATTGGGAAACGGCCAATGAGTCTGACGTAAGCAACGTAGAAGAGGAAGTGGCACATCGTCTACCTCCCGAGTTGGGGGAGTTGTTTAAAAGTGACACCGAGGATGAAGATTTCATTGGATTTAGTGATTTGGAGTGAAACTGATAGTTTGGTAAACTTGTTAGCATGTTCTTTATGCTAGAGTTATCTGAATAACTCTTAATATGTTACGTCGTTACTGACATTACCAGGCATGTCTGTCATGTAACGTTAGTATTCCATACACTTATTCAGCCTGTTGTTCTCTATTTTATTTTTATTTTAAAATAAATAAATAAAGATGACATGTATGTTTTTGGTGTTGGATTTTATCAAATAAATTTCCCCCAAAATGCGACTTATACTCCAGTGCGACTTATATATGTTTTTTTCTTCTTAATTATGCTTTTTTTTTTTGGCTTGTGCGACTTATACTCCGGAGCGACTTATAGTCCGAAAAATACGGTATTTGCACTCGATATGAATGCGCACTACACAGAAAGTAATTGGGAAACGCATCGAGCAAATTAATTCCTTTTGGCCGAAATCTTTCTCTGGCGCCGTTAGACTCCAGTCTAACGCGGAGGAGCTGCAGATACCGCGGCGGTCAGTGCTGACAGACCTGGACAATGGCTGGGTCACCAGGAAAACGCTTTCCACCACTTATTTTAGTCTCTGGACTGTGGGGAGATGCCCAAGTTTGACCTGGGGGTGGCATATCCCTTTAAAGGACCATCGTTTTGACTGTTGACCGTGACACCCTCATCAGCAAAATGTCAAAAATGAGAAAAGTGGACGCCGAGTGCAGGATTTTCCAAGAAAAATCAACTAATTCCTATTTGTTGACAGAGGTGAATGGGAAACCTGTACGCTTGTGTTGAAATTGCTTTTTTTTTTTTTTAAGTTTCAGGTTGTTCATAATATTATAATATTTTGTAAAAGAAAGAGTTCATCAAATAAAAAAGACTTCTGTAATAGATTTGAATTTCTCTGCACAAATATTTGGATTTATTGCTGTTTTTGGGGTAAATATGCCTTGAGTTTTCTGATCCGGCCCCTTTGGGATCAAAGTAGGTTGGATACGGCCCCCGGACCAAAATGAGTTTAACACCCCTGTTCTAGGCAAAACAATAACATCACCATGGAGACAAGCTTCTGTCGACTTCATTTTTTTTTACTGTTTCTGTATAGCTCCCCATATTATTAATTCATCATCATACTAGTACTTTGCTGCTTGTTTCCATGAATATGTCATTGTAGTGCCTAGAATGTTCCACAATGACTTTAAATATGACTTTAAACAGCTCTGCCTTACATTTATTCAGTCACAGGTGATTCTGACTGTGTGCGGGGTCGCCTCTCCACAGATCTGACTTGTAACTTGGGCTGGTTTGGTCTCCATGAAGATAAAAAGGTTTAATGCCATACTGCGAAACATTCCAGACAAAACAATGACATCTCCACAGCGAAAAGCATTTGACAGAACCACCACCAGAAAAGTTAAGCAGCGCACCTTTAAAAATGATTTTAACATGTTGAAATTCTTTTTAGCCACAAATCTCCTACTCGACCTTAAGCTTTGCGTTATTTTCCTTTCACCGTTGTTGTTTTCACTGACGGTGTTTTGTGTTGGTGGAGCCAGACTGACCTTGGCTTGGTCTGTATCAAAACCACAGTGGAATTTGGTTACAGACCCCAGCTCTGGTCCTCCTGCTGTAATGTAATGCGAGGACTCGTCTTTCACCCCCGCCCTGCCCACACACCGAGGTCTCCACGTGCAGATTTGGACTCAGATTTCAGCTCTCGCTCTGACTCTGACTCTGCTTTTAGAGGGTAACACTGTAAGAGGAAATAAAAGATGAATGAGCGGCACAAACACCAGTAGTTAACACGCGGGGGACAATTCTTACAATGGCAGCTACTGGTGGACCTGAGATTGTAATGCCAGCAGTGTCTCAACCGCACACAATAAAGGCGCACTGTGTCACTTTTCTGGTACAGAGTCTGTTTGCTGTGTACATCCTTGGAAATGCTATTACTTTATCTGGAATATTCCACAGTACAGCATTAGACATACCTGATTCCATGGATAAAAGGAGGTGGGTTTTCAAGGTAAATTTTTCAATGATAAAACACAGGGCTCTCAAGTTTTGAGCGGGGTCGTGCGTGAGACTGCGGGGGAAATGGCGTCGAATTGTCTCTCTCAATGCGTGAGACTTGAGAGCCCTGCTGTAAATGTTTGTCTAAAGAGCAAACTTAAACTACAAAGCAACTAATGAGAGTTATATAAATGAGGTTATTACCTGATGGTTCTCAGTTTGTTTTATCATCACCGCAGTGTGCGCTTAGCAGCTGAAACTACACTCTACAGTCTGCCCAACAACAGAACAATCTATTTTCTGATTGGCTGATTTTTTTCCGGGGAGCGGGACGGGGAGGAGGGAGGGGGATTTTTTTTTTCGCTGAAAACGCTCGGTGCCTGCATAAACTGAGCCACACAGACCGATTTTCTGGGCCCAAAAAAAAAAAAAATCAGCGTGAGAAATGCCATGTGTGAGCGTGTGTCACACTCCTGATAAAGCCCTGATAAACATCTGCACTTGAATAAAGCTAGATAAATATGTTTAACGTATACGTTATTCCCAGGCCAGCCGAGAGACATAGTCCCTCCAGCATGTCCTGGGTCTTCCCCGGGGCCTCCTCCCAGTGGGACATGCCCGGAACACCTCCCAAGAGCTACTCTGAGCTCCTCCCGTGTGACTGAGCTCCTCGCCCTATCTCTAAGGGAGCACCCAGGCACTCTGCGGCCGCTTGTATCCGCGATCTCGTCCTTTCGGTCATTACCCAAAGCTCATGATCATAAGTGAGGGGAGGAACGTAGATCGACGGTAAATCGAGAGCTTTGCCTTTTGGCTTAGCTCCCCCTTCACACAACTAGGGGTGTAAATCACACACTTCATGCCGATTCGATACGATACTGATTTCTTAAGCCAACGGTTCGATTATTTTCGATCATTCCCTAAGATTCGATACGATTCGATACGATTCGATTCAATAGTGCATAGTTTTCAATTTATGTATAAATGATGTTTTGAATAAATAAAAATAACAAAAACTGTAACATCTGCATTTTATTACAGAAAAACATTAATACAGGGGGTCCTCGGGTTACGACGGTCTCGGGTTACGACGTTTCGTGGTTACGAACGCGCCCCCATTAAAAAAAAAAAAAATTACGCATCATTCCGTCTTATGCGGTTAAGCGTGGTAAGCGACGTAAACAAACGCGAACGGCGCGTGGCGCACGGCGGAAGAATACGCTTTGTTGTGGTTGTAGGGCGGAGAAGACGGCCTCGTGTGCGTGCCCAATGTGGGCGGAAGTACCTGATGTGGGCTCTGATCTGCTCCTATGGAAGCGGCAGTGATAACCAAGCAGCGTAGTGGTCTAATTATTGAGATGGAAAAGTTATTGGTGCTTTGGTTGGAAGATCAAAGTCAAAATCCGACTTATGACGAAATTCGGGTTACGACGCATCTTAAGAACGGATCAACGTCGTAACCCGAGGACTCCCTATACAGTCAGTTACTGCATTGGCAAAATAAAGTGTCTCAAAATAAGTGCAAATATGCAATAACAAAGTAATAAACTTTGGCCTGCAGTATAAAATAAAAGCAATGATGATTAATCATAATTCTCTTGTGGACGCATCGATCCATTTGGATCGTCGGCTGTAGGATTGATGCATCTATACGAATCGATTATTATTTACACATCTAACCACAACCATCCGGTAGAGCGACCGCATCATTGCCGATGCCCCACCGATCCTCCCGTCAGTCTCACGCTCCATCCTCCCCTCACTCGTGAACAAGACTCTGAGATACTTGAACTCCTCCACTTGAGGCAGGGACTCCCCACCCACCTGGAGAGGGCAAGACACCTTTTCCAATTGAGAACCATGGCCTCTGCTGAGCCTCATCCCAGTTGCTTCACTCTCAGCTGCAAATGGCCCCAGTGCACGTTGGAGGACCTGGTCTGTTGAAGGCATCAGGACAACATCACCTGCAAACAGCAGAGATGAGATCCTGTGGTCCCCAAACCGGAACTCCTACGGCCCCGACTGCGCCTACAAATTCATTAATACAGGGCCCGTTTACACGAGAACGCTTACGGGTAAAAACGACAAAATATTTGATCGGAAGTGCCTTTCGTTTACACGGTGACGGCGTTTTTGGGGCCTAAAAACGCAAGAATCTTAAACCACCCTCCAGAGTGGAAAAGTTAAATACGCTCCGCTGTAGCGTTTCCGTGTAAACTGCCCAAGACGCAAAACTGGTCAGATCTGCTCACGTCGCGTACGCGTTTACGTCACATAGATGCGGCAGTACAAGAGTCATTTCAACAGTTGTATAAATCGCACCCACACACGTCTACGGTGTTTTCTCTTCTTCCCGTACAAGTCTTTCTCACACTCTCACAGCCACACAGACGCCAAGACAAGCGACTTCCGCATGAGGCACTTCAAATGTAAAACCCCATGTGATTTTATATTTTCTAATTCACTGTAATCCTCCTGTAATGTCACTATTTTCAGTACAATATTCAAAAACATGTCAACAAAAATACAAGTCACTGAAATGTTTGGAGCGGAACTTAACAACTCATTTAAAAACGCAACTAGAACATTTTATTTTGAAGTTTTACCTTTCTCTTTTCCGGTACAGTCGTGGTTAGAAATGTAACTTGACGCTGTTGTGATGGGTTTTTTTGTTTTTTTTTTCAGTCCGGCGCCTCCCTTCGCTGGCTTTTGCGTCCACTTTTGCGTCTTCGTATAAACGCGGACAAAAAAATTGAAGACGAGACGCCACTTTTGCGTCTTCTGTTTCGATCGTCGCCGTATAAACGTAGCCACAATGAACAGATTTGGTGAGTCCAACGTGCACCGGAAACAAGAGGATCCATATTATTTTTTCAGTCACACATCCTATTTCAGCGTCATCGCTCAAACTCTCTATTCCACCTTGTGATGTCATGTAATGTACAGGAAGTGCTCCACTGTGTTTTTAAACTCCATACACCTTCACTATGAATCATTTCAATGATTTCAACTCTGGAATTGCCAATCTCTGTTGAACTAAAGATGCTTGTTGCTAGCTGATACCATGAAAACTACCTCTTTATGACATCACAAGGCGGAACAAAATTGTAGACTAATAAACCAGGATGACTCAAACATGTGTGAATGAAACAAAACACAACTCCGGGTATGTTTTTAAGGAGGCAACAACATATTAAGATGTATTAAAGCTCACAAGAGTCATTTGCGTAATATTGGACCTTTAAACCTGGCATTTCTTTTGAGGGAATTGAACCCTAGGCTAAACATCTGACCATTGCAATAACAGTGAGTTTGACTTGAATCTGAATAAATAGACAAATGGCCCTTTTGTTTGTGAGTGAATAGAGCTGTTTACAGATCTGCCTGCATGGGTCTATGTGGTTTTAGTTTCCGCATGATGCCAAATACTGCTCTAAAAATATCAGCACCAAGAGAAGCTGTTTAGATAAGTAATGTGATAAGAAACAGCAAACATCTCCTAAGACCCAAACAGTGTGAGGGGATTTGGCCCGATGTCCCAAAAAAACCCCACATAAAAGTGTTTTTTCAGAATTCACAATCACATTCGTCATTCTGTAGTTGGATACTTGACATTTGAGGGTGCTACATGTTTTTCCTGTTATTTAAAAAAAGAAATTTAGTTTAGTTTAGTTTATTTATTTATTATTTAGTTAAGGACAGTGTGCAGTTTCATTAAAAAGATGTCTGCACCAGATTTAGCACAAAGCTAATTTCCATCTGCAGTCCTCACATCATAAAATACAATACAAAAATACGATAAAGTGCAATTATAAATACAATAAAAATACAATACAATATAATAAAAAGAAATCACATATCGATTTCTTTTACAAATCAGTTCTATGACAATTGCTGCCTTTTCACACAAATCACATTGGATTTTAGACATTTAAAAGGTGCAGTGTGTGACTTTTCTGGTAACTTTCCATGGAAATCTGCTTATTTCCATGGATATGTCTGCTCTGCCTGGAATGTTATGTTACAATATCACATTAAACAGGTCTAACATTTAGTAAATGTGGTGGTTTTATAGCTCTAAAACAGTGGTGCGGTTTGGTCTCCATGGAGATAGAAAGGTTTAATGTTTAACATTACAGTCAAAGTAATAACATTTCCACAGAGAAAAGCATTTGCATCAGAAAATTTGCACAAGGCACCTGAGTGAGTGAGTGAGTGAGTGGATGAGTCTTAGTTGTTGTTTTTTTTTCGTATACTGGGGGGTGGCAAGATGGTGACGCGTACTACGTGACAAACGGAAGCTTGTAGTTTGAACTGACGACTGACATGATTGGCTATGGGCTACGTATACGCCAAATTATAGACATTCGTAACGCCCAATAAACGGCCGTTGGCGATCATAAACCACACCTCCGCTACGAGATATTTCGAAGGTGCTTCCAGACCATATCTCACTTGTGATATGGTCTGGTGTAAACCAGGCAAATCTAATCCCGGTCTGGTCCCAGTCTAGTCTCGGTCTGGTCCCGGTCTGGTCCCGGTCTAGTCCCGGTGTGGTCCTCATGTCTTAGTCCCGGTCTGGACTTCCTACGGATCCAGTGACTCCTCGTGCATCCAGCGGGACTCCCGGAGCCCCCCCCCCGCGTCATCCCTCTATAACATCTATATAAATGTGTCAAACTGAACACATTCTGTACTGTACAGGAGACACGGCACGGAGGAGAAGCCAATCAGGACGCAGAACACAATGTTGATACACTATAAAAAAAAAAAAAATTGAAATAAAAAATAAATAAAATATCCGCGAAACAGCGAGGCCGCAAAAAGTGAACCGCGATAGAGCGAGGGACCACTTTATATGTCATTTATAGAATACATGTTTGAGTTGAATTTTGGAAGAAGAAAAACATTATTTAGTATGTCATTTAAAGTGATAATGCCAAAAACGTTGCCACGTCAAGTACCTGGATGCAAATGACGCACTCTGTTGTCAAAAGCTCACTTCCCTCAGGTTCAAGAACACCGGCCAAACAGAACAATGTATGTGTCAGGAAATGTTGTAAATTAATTATAATAAAGCTGAGCGCACTTCCCTCTTTTGTCCAACACAGATATTTATATATATATAAAAAACAACATTCTCCCACAGGACAGAATGTGCAGTATTAAAGCACCGTGTAAATCTTTGGTATTTTTTAATTCATACTTTTAAAAATGTATTTCAGATCTAAAAACTGTTCAAATCAGCGCATGGAGAAAGAGGAGGCTATTTGACGGCATCATTGAATACAACAATCCCTACTCATATTATTTGAGAGATTCTTAAAGGTGTGCTAAGCAACTTTTCTCATAGAGGGTCCGCCACCTCCTTGTCTTCATGGAGATGTCACTGCTTTGCTTGGAATATTCCACAGTTTGCCATAAAACGTATCTATCTTACATTAAAAGTGAGCTACGGGTATTTTTATCGCTCCAAAATACATTAAAAAATGCATTCTAATTATCAGCGTAGTCACTTCTCCACAGATCTGACCTTGCTTCTTTGCAAATGGATATGTATAATATAGGGATGTCAACAATTGATCGACTTAGGATTAATTGTCGATTAAGACGTTGGTCGAACAAAATGCATTAATTGCAATTAATCGCTAATCGCGGACACGCACACCCGCGTCGTCACGAAACAAGGCAACCGCGCGCTGCGCCAAGCTCGACTCACAGCCGGCCGCAGGCGCCAACGGCACTGCTCAGCCCGCGCGTACACCGGGGCTGCTGAGCACGAGATCGAACCGCGGCGCCCGGAATGCGTCTCAGCCCGAGCCACAAACCAGCCGCACGAAACCAGCAGCGGCACGTGGTGGTTTAGTCCTAGTTTAGTTCTGGTCTAGACCTGGTTTAGTCCACGTTTAGTCCTGGTCTAGTCTCTTAGCCAATCAGGACGCAGAACACAATGTTACACTATAAAAAAATGTTACACTATAAAAAAAAATCGGAAAAAAGCGAGGGATTACTGTATTTTGTTATTCAGCATCAATACATTTGTCTGCTTTTTACTAAGGAATAATTAATTGAGGAATATACAATATCATAATACTATGATATATTTATGACTCAGTGTTATGTTACTATAGCTTATATTCTTAAAGACCCTATTGAAACACTCAAATTCAGGTGAAAAACGCTGCTTATCAGTTAATCGTAAGTCGAACGATAAGGTCAATCAACTATAGATTAATGAATTAATCGATAATTTGCATCCCTAGTATAATACTATGCTGTAGAAAATAAGAAGATAGCACCATGGAAACAAGCAGTTGGCCGACCCACCACCAGGAAAGTTAAACAATGCACCTTTAATGTTTTGCCATAAGAACATATAAATAATACTAATGGTCACATTTTTATATAGAGCTTTTCTACCTTCAAGCCACTCAAAGCACTTTACATCAAGGAACCACCCACCCATTCACACAAACTCACACACCAGTGTACACAGATACTGGAGGCAAGGTGGGTTCAGTGTCCAAGGACACAACGACAGTATTCGTCTGTGGGAGCTGGAATCACATCAGCCAACCTGTGGGTCACTGGATCTGACCGCTCTATCAATGATGTTTATGTCGAGAGCAGGATTCAAACTGCCAACCTTCGGACTAGTGGACAAACGCTCCACCAACTGCGTTACTGTCACCCCATAATAATACAATTTCTGTTCTAAACCTTATGGGGGTGCGTGATATTGGCAGAATCAATGCTAATATTTCTTGGACATTTAGACAATATAATGGCAAAGCATCAGAAATCAATCAATCAATCAACATGACTTTAAGGGAAAATTAACGTTTTTTTTACAATCTGAGCCTTCTTTCGGCAATAAAACAAGTAGTTTTACTCACCCATAGCAGTTTGGTGTCAATTGGAGCAGTATCACAGAACTTATGTTGTAGCCATTCTGTTCTACTAATGATCCCGTATCCGTTAGCGTGAGTGCTCGGGGCACTGATTTGCGGTGTCCAAATAACACAAATTTTAGCACTTTTCAAATCACAGAAGATCGCTGTGTCAGGGTAGACTTTTAGTGGATTCCAAAACGGCCTGAAACCCGATATCCAGCTATAGTTTCATTTGATGACGTCATCAGAGAGGACAGTGCGCATGCGTGAACTCAGCTGTTTTGTAAACACCGCTAGTCCGAAAGAAGCTAACACCGCTCTGAACTTTACTTTTCTGTTGCGATATCGGGTTTCAGGCCGTTTTGGAATCTACTAAAAGTCTACCCTGACACAGCGATCTTCTGTGATTTGAAAAGTGCTAAAGTTTGTGTTATTTGGACACCGCAAATCAGTGCCCCGAGCACTCACGCTAACGGATACGGGATCATTAGTAGAACAGAACGGCTCAACATAAGTTCTGCGATACTGCTCCAATTGACACCAAACTGCTATGGGTGAGTAAAACTACTTGTTTTATTGCTGAAAGAAGGCTCAGATTGTAAAAAAAAAAACGTTAATTTTTCTTTAATCATCTCTAATGGAAGTCATTAGATCAAGTGTCAGTTTGAAGAGTGTAACAGCTAGGGATGGGACGAGACACAATCTCCACAAGAGGAGATACTGTACCAGATTGGGTCCACGTGAATGAGACAAGATGAGATTGTAACATAATTACTAATCTATAAATTTTGCGATTCACTTTCCAAGTTTGATTTATTTGATTGAATAATTTCCCAAGTTTCCATTCTAGCACTGCTTTTTGAAACTGTAAAAGATGCAACTTGCTAACACATCTCCCTTTTTTGTCCAATCCAAAATGTAAATACCTCGTAAATCTCACAAGATCATTTTTCTCATGTGCATGGTCTTGTGACACTTTTGTCTCACGAGATCTTGTGACGACACAAGATCTTGCACCATCCCTAGTAACAGCCCTCAGGACAAAAGTGTAACTTGCCTGCATGTCATGGTTGAAAGTAAAGTATCATACAAAATACACTTAGAAATAGACTTTTAAATTAACAACACAAATGCTGCCGAATTGTCTTCTTATAACCTCATACTAATAAAAGAATAATTTAAACAACTTTTTAAAAATACTGGATATGCTCATTTTGCGGCAGTAGCTCAGTTGGTAGAGCGTTTGCCTACAGATTCAGGGGTTGGCAGTTCGAATCCCACTCTCAATAGGATGATCCGTTGTGATCCCAGTTCCCACAGATGAGTGCTGTCGTTGTGTCCTTGGGCAAGACACTTAAAGGAAAAGTAACGTTTTTTACAATTTGAGCCTTATTTCAGTAATAAAACAAGTTGTTTTACTCACCCATAGCACTTTGGTGTCATATGGAGCATTTCCGGAGATGTTTTAGATTAGCGTTAGGCTAACGCCGTTAGCCTAGCGCGACTTATAGCCATAGCTCGGGGCATTCCCCGAGCATGTAATATGCCCCGTGCGGGCTCCAAATAACACAAACTTTAGCACTTTTCAAATCATAGAAGCTCGATGTCTTAGTCTACGATTTCGTTTGAATCAAAAGTGGCCTGTAATCCGAGATTTATTCATAGTTTACAGCTATGCGTTCCATGTTTGGGTCCCGGGAGCTGAGAGCACAGTCCGCACATGCGCACTGGCGTCCTCATCTACTCGAAACTATGATATGGGTGAGTAAAACAACTTGTTTTATTACCGAAATAAGGCTCAAATTGTAAAAAAAACGTTACTTTTCCTTTAACCCACCTCGCCCCCAGTGCCCGTAGACACTGGTAGCCCCCATGACAGAAGCATCAAGGCCAGTTGTGACGTGGGCCGTCCTCCCGTGGACTCACCACCCGCGGGAGGATTCACAGGGGCTGGTGCATTGTGTTCTGGGCAGCAGATCTGCTTGGACTGCTGCCTCCGTGTCACAGAAATGGAAAAAGCGGAAGAAGATGGATGGATGCTCATTTTGCATATCTTTGATCTTTTCACTATATCTCCCACCCAGAACCGATTAGAGGATCTTTTCATATTGCCACTGTGCCTTTGAGCCGAACACTTTTAACTGTGTATGGGCTGTATTCATATCACACAATCTCTGTTTATTTCACCATTAAAAAGATTGTTACTCTTCGAATTGTTACTCGCTATGGCAACAGCGCTAATTTTTCACCATTCTGAAACCTAGCTAGCACACCAGAATAGCATCCATTGTTTGCGCGTTCTTTTTAAAGACTCCGAGCACCTCCCCCTCCTGTACGTTTACATTGTTTAATGTTGTAAAGCCGTGTGTGTTGTTACTGTCTTTGTGGAAGTTAAAGCATGTGTGCATTAGTCACCATTGTTTTCACAGTAAAAGCGGTTTCCTTCACTTCCTCCGGTGATGTTTAGCTACAGCTGCAGCTTGGAGAGGGTGAGAGACAAGTCTTTTACACGTCCCGGAGAAGTGTTAACATCAAGTGTGTGTCAAGGTGTAAGGAAACCGCGAAAATCATTTAATAATACACGGTTTCACCAGGCATAGGATCTCAGTATGATACAATGGAGATGGATAGACCTTAACCATTGATAGATAGCGAGATAGACAGATGGAGAGAGACATAGATAGATGGATAGAGATAGATACTTTAATGATCCAGAGGGAAATTCAAGGTTAGCAGCAGGGCCCATATCATGCTCTAATGTAGTTTCCTGATCACAAACATATCTGGAGTTGTGTTTTGTTTCATTCACACATGTTTAACACACAAACCCTGCAGATTTACAATAAGTTCTTCCCACAACCGAAAACACTCTGTTCCACCTTGTGATGTCATACAGGAAGTGCTCTACTGTGTTTTTTTTTTAGATATAATACACCTTCACTAAAATCTAGTGCTGTCAGTCGATTAAAATATTAATTTGCAATTAATCTTGTGAATGTCATAGTTATCTCATGATTAATTGCAAGTTAATTGCACATTTTTGTCCCTTGAGTCATCATTTTAATATTCTTATCAACAAAGTGGATAGCCTTGCTTTGTGCAAATGTTTTTATTTATTTATTGCAAACTATAGCAATTGTCAGTAAGACAACTTTGTGTTCGAAGTTCCACTCTCTGGCTACTTTCATGAAGTGCTCTACATCAGTGTGAGTGAAGTGAAGTATATATACAGTGGTCCCTCGCTCTACCGCGGTTCACTGTTCGCCGGATTTTGTGTTCTGCGTCCTGATTGGCTAAGAGACGGTAGACCTTTGCCGATTGATAGATGGGGGATGCAGGGGGGACCGGGACTAGACCAGGACTAGACCAGGACTAGACCAGGACTAGACCAGGACTAGACCAGGACTAGACCAGGACTAAACGTGGACTAAACCAGGTCTAAACCTGGACTGGTCCTGGATTAAACCAGGACTGGACCAGGTCTAGACCTGGACTAAACCGGGACTAGACCAGGTCTAAACCAGGATTAAATCACCCCGTGCGTCTCTTTGCTGGTTTCGTGCGGCTCTTGTGTTCGTTTGTGCGTGTTCAGTTTGTGGCTCGGGCTGTGAGGACGCGGTCCCGAGGGGGAGGCATGATCCGGGCGCCGCGGTTCAATCTCATGCTCATAGCCTCGGCCTTGCGCCGGTCGCACTTTGACCACGCGCACTTCTCCAAGGGGTTGGTGCACGTCGCGTCCTGGGACGTGGCAGTGCCGTTGGATGAGCGTGGTGCTTCCTGCGGATCCAGTGACTCATGTCTTCGCTCCCCTCGCGGAGCTTCACTATTCACACTTCTTCACTATTCACTATTCACGGCTCACTATTAATACATTTTGTTGAAAATCTACAAAAGTTTGAGTGTTTAAACGAGAGAAATGTGGGAAAACGTTTATACAGCACCCTGGGTGTTAATAGTGAAATGGACACGATTCTTCTATTACATCCGTCTCAAGAAAAAAATAATATGACGTGTCTGCCTACGTCGTTTCCTGTGAAAAGTGCGGCAATCCGACCGTTTCAGAATCTGTCCAGAATTCGACCATTATCAGACCAGACCTTCGCAGCAAAGCTAACTTAGCTTAGCTAAGTAATTTAACAAACAAATTTAACAAAAGGTAAGTTAACGTTGCTACAAAATATATTTGCAGTGCCTGTTGTGCCTGTTATTCGTCAGTCTGTTCGAATAAAGTAAGATAATGGTAACATTAATAGTGGTCCAAATGGAAGCATTTGGCCCTCGTAAGCAGCAACTAAGCCCCATTCACCAATAAATGTGCTTATTTTTCTTTAAAGATCCATGACATGGTACTTCTTGATGCTTTTATATGGCGCCTTAATGGTTCTGGGATACTGTAAATGAATCCTTCTTTAAAGGCAAATTAACGTTTTTTTTACAATCTGAGCCTTCTTTCAGCAATAAAACAAGTAGTTTTACTCACCCATAGCATTTTTCTGTCAATTGGAGCAGTATCGCAGAACTTATGTTGAGCCGTTCTGTTCTAGTAATGATCCCGTATCCGTTAACATGGTGCTGTATCATTTGCTCGGGGCATTACTTTGCGGTGTCCAAATAACACAAACTTTAGCACTTTTCAAATCATAGAAGCCCGATGTCTTAATGTAAGAAATCGTTTGAAGCAAAAGTGGCCTGTAATCCGAGATTTAGCCATAGTTTCGAGTAGATGAGGACGCCAGTGCGCATGCGCGGACAGCTCCTGGGCCCCAAACATGAAACGCAAAGCTGAAAACTATGGATAAATCTCGGATTACAGGCCACTTTTGCTTCAAACGATTTCTTACATTAAGATTGCCTGGAAGAATCCATGACTCATCGCTGTACCAGCGAGTGAGTCTGGTAACGTTTGATCCACAGAATGCGCTGCGGTTGCGCGTAGACAGACAGCTAAGTGAACCAATCAGAGATTGCGCCATCTTGATTCAAAACTGAGGCGGAACTTCCGCTGCCTAAGAGTGACTTTGCGGGCAAAGGCGGGTGCACTGACGTCACCATCTTTGAACGAATCAGAATCGCGGAGTCGGTTTGGAACCGGAGGAGCGAGAGTGGATGGAGAGTGTCCAAATGGTATCGCGGTGTATAGGAAATACAGAGAGATATCATTTGGCTGGCCAGGTAAACATTAAGACATCGGGCTTCTATGATTTGAAAAGTGCTAAAATTTGTGTTATTTGGACACCGCAAAGTAATGCCCCGAAGACTCATGCTAACGGATACGCTACAACATAACTTTCTTCAAACAGCTCCAAATGACACGAACGTGATATGGGTGAGTCAAACGACTTGTTTTATTACCGAAAGAAGGCTCAGATTGTAAAATAACGTTACTTTGCCTTTAAAATCAAGCCTCAGTGCATGAGATATGACTCTGACTTAGGGCTGTGAAATTCATCGAATTTTGATCACGATTTCGATTATGGTGTCAAACGATCTCAAAATTCATATAATCGAGTCCAAACGATTATTTTTTCATTTCTCTGTCGAGAGGGACGCGCACGCGCAATACATTCCCTTCCACGCGGGCCAATGCGCAGCGCAGAGACCTGCTGGCGCCTACTGCTGGCGGCACGGTGGCTGAGTGGGTAGCGCTCAGGCTTCACAGCAAGAAGGTTCCGGGTTCGATCCCCGGGTCGCCTGGGCCTTTCTGTGTGGAGTTTGCATGTTCTTTCCGTGTCTGGGTGGGTTTCCTCCAGGCACTCCGGTTTCCCCCACCAACCCAAAACATGCACCATAGCTTAGGTCTTGACCAAGCCGAAGCAAGAAGATCATGGAGATGGTCCCCGGGCGCAGTAATGTGCTGCCCACTGCCCACAGGATGGGTCAAATGCAGAACTGGAATTTCCCCACTGTGGGACTAATAAAGGCATAGCTTTCATAGCTTTCTTACCCTGGCGCCTGCGGCCGGCTGCGAGTCGAGCTCACACTACCACGATTTGACCAATATCTGTCCGGGTTGCTACCAAGAATTACCAAGAATTGACTAGTTGCTACCAGGAATTGACCAATCACACGGCAGGAGTTGCTACCACGATTTGCTGCCAATAATTGACCAATGACAGCACGAGCTCCTACCAAGAACGCACACGCTCGCATATGAAGCCAAGAACACGGAAACTACAGAAGACAATAGTAAACGAAGTTAGTATAACGCAACATTTAATCACTTTTAAATCGATTGTTCACCCTCCGTGGTATTTACTATGAATACAACGTACAAAGACACACTTTACACGGGACTTTGTAGAGATACGCGATCGGCATTTTCAATAGAGGCGACGTGAATTACTTATCCCGGACAACACTTCATCGCAGAGCTTCTTTTCGGATTTGCTGGACAGTATCTCATCTTTGCTTTTGGTAAGTCATGTCATGAAATGTGTGTTTGTCATATCACTATTCTATTTTAGTGCTTTTATATTATATTAATTATATTATGTTATATTATGTTATATTTATTATATTATATATTATATTATACTGAGGAGAAATCTGTGAGGAAAGTGAGGAATAGCTGTGTGTGATAACTTTTTGTTTGTGTGTGTGTGCCTGTGTGTGTGTGTGTGTGTGTTTGTGTGTGTGTGTGTGTGTGTGCCTGTGTGGATATCATAGCACCAGGCTATTTTATGTTTATATTTGTTAGGTTGTATTTTATTAAGTTTTTGGCAATCTGTAGAATAAGACAGAAGAAGAATAAATGTTTAAAGGGAGAGTAGCCCACTGTGTGTGTGTGTGTGTGTGTGTGGGTGTGGGTGTGGGTGTGGGTGTGTGTGTGTGTGTGTGCGTGTGTGTGTCTGTATGTAGGTAGGGGATTTTGGAAAAAAAATCGTTTGAATAATGTTGATTTCAATATTGACTGAGATAATCATGATTATGGTTTTTTCCATAATCGAGCAGCCCTACTCTGACTGTCTTCATGAGGCTAAATATCTCTCTCAAACGCTTTATTCTGGGCATTGTTGCTTGAATGCAAATGAGGAGGACAGAGACAGGCCAGTGCAGTGGGTGGGGGTGTGGCCAAACTCTCCGCTGGTTCCTCGTTTAGCGGTGCGGTGTGCGCTGGCCCCACTTCTGTGTGTGTAAGCGCAGAGGAAGATATGAGAGGAGTTGCATTAAAAAAAACACATTTCCACAGAAAATAAAATTAAACCACTGCTGTTTAAGAGGTTCGGACGCTCGGATAAAGGACATCCGACCCTGGAAACACTCTCACGTGCCTCCAGGCAAATAAAAAAACACATCTCGCATTGTGTAACTCGTTTGCGGTCCAAGTTCTCTGGGCGTGATTTCCAGAGACGGTGGGTAGACATCCAGACGGGGGGTGGAAACCTTTCCACGAATGTGACGTCAGAAAATTCCCTTGTTCAGAATCGCCCGTTTGGGCTGTCTTTTTTTCAAACGCGGAAAAGGATCGCAAAGGCTCAGTTTACACAGCTCAAATGGGCGATTCTGAACAAGGAAACTTATTGACGTCACATTGAAAAATGCAGCTCCACCCCCCTGTCTGTGTTTCTACTCAGCGTCTCTGTAAATCACGCCCATAGAGTTTGGACTGCGGAGGAGCTACGCAATGCGAAATGCATTTTTTATTTGCCTGGAGGCTCGTGCGAGTGTTTCTAAGCTTGGAAGTCCTTTATCTGAGCCTGTGGACATTTGAAACAGCAGTGGTTTAATTTTATTTTCTGCGAACATTTGTTTTTTTCAAAACAACCTATCTGTGTCCTTCTCATTTGCATTCAAGCAACAAGGCCCAGAATGAGTTTTTCAGAGAGAGATTTTCTGACTCTGACTCTGTACATGTGTCTTTCTCATGCACTGTGTTGAGTGTTGATTTTGAAGAAGGATTCATTTACAGTATTAGGGAACCATTAAGGAGCCATATAAAAGCATCAAGAAGTACCATGTCATGGGATCTTTAAACTGGCCACGGCTAGCAAAGTTTGCTAATGCTAGCTTACTAAGGTAAACTGCATGTCAGTGATAGGCTAATCGACCTGATGCCAACAGAGCACAAAACATGCAATAGATCGCTTATGGAAAGATTTTAAAATAATGTGTTTTTTCCATTATTTTTATGCTGAGGCAATGGTCCAACAGGAGCACATGTTACAAGTGAGAAGATACATTCAGCAAAGACTGAAGCCCAAATGACCTAATCAGAATTTTGTGTGTGTATAGTGTGTATGTGTGCGTGTGCATAGTGTGCGTGTGTGTGTGCGTCCATGCGTGCGCGTATAGTGCGTGTGCGTGCGTGCATAGTGTGTGTGTGCGTGCATAGTGTGTGTGTGTGCATAGTGTTTGTGTGTGTGTGGAGGGGGGGGTGGAGGGAGGTTTTTCGCTTAACTCGTTCTGTTAATGTTTAATAAAAGATTGTCTAAACACTTTTATTGTGTTCTTTAAAGGTCCCATGGCATGAAATTTTCACTTTCTGAGGTTTTTTAACGTTAATGTGAGCTCCCCTACCCTGTTTAGCCCCCCCCCCCCCCCCAATGGCTAAAAGTTGCGTAATGTCTAAACTGAGCATTTGCGATCCTTTTCTGCGTTTGAAAAAAAAACAGCTCAAATGGGCGATTCTGGACAAGGCACCTTATTGACGTCAGATCGAAAAAAGAAATGCAAATTCAGTTCCACCACCGTCTGGATCTCCACCTCCTGTCTCTGGAAATCACACCCAGAGAGTTTGGACTGCGGAGGAGCTACGCAATGCGAAATGCGTTTTTTTATTTGCCTGGAGGCACATGCGAGTGTTTCTAGGCTCGGAAGTCCTTTACCCGACCCTCTGGACCTCTGAAACAGCAGTGGTTTAATTTTATTTTCTGTAAAAATGTGTTTTTTTTCATTGAAACGGCTCTCCTTTCCTCCTTCGCGCTTACACACGCGGAAGTGGGGCCAGGCACAGTGCACCGCTAACACAAGGAACCAGCGGCGCATTTGCCCCCCCCGTCTAACCAATCTGTGTCCTTCTCATTTGCATTCAAGCAACAAGGCCCAGAATGAGTTGTTCAGACAGAGAGATTATGAAGCTGACTCTGTACATGTGTCTTTCTCATGCACTAAGTGTTGATTTTGAAGAAGGATTCATTTACAGTATTAGGGAACCATTAAGGAGCCATATAAAAGCATCAAGAAGTACCATGTCATGGGATCTTTAAGTTTTACTTCCGAGCATGCTCTACACTCATACAGGTGCCAGGTTAAATTGTTAAATTTCACATATTAAATGCACATGTACATATTATTTAGAAGAAGAAGAAGAAGAAGAAGAAGAAGAAGAAGAAGAAGAAGAAGAAGACATGCTTTATTTATCCCCACAGGGAAATTATTTCTCTGCGTTTGACCCATCCTTCAGGAGCAGTGGGCAGCTCGTCTTTCAGGCGCCCGGGGACCATCTCCATGATCTTACTGCTCGGCTTGGTCAGGACCTAAGCTGGAGGATTTTACCTGGAACATGTTTTGGGTTGCATGTAGATATTATTTAATTCAATATTATTTGATATTGAATTAAAAATGCATGATCAGTTCTGCATTTTTATAACGTGTAACAATAAATGCAACAGTCTTTGCAGTTTGTGTCAAATTCATACAGAGAGCTGGACTTAACTATGAGACAGCAGGCACCAAGGAGATATGGGCATTTTTGTCTAGTTACTTAGAGAATGGGGAGAATGGGGATTTCTGGAGAGTGGGGGACAGGAATGGGGTGAGTCAGTCAGTGCATGTTCAAGGTGGTTATGGCCCTTGGGAAGAAGCTGCTCTTGAGTCTGTTAGTCCTTGCTTTAATGCACCTGTGACGCCTTCCTGAGGGCAGCAAGTCAAAGAACTGAGCCAGGGTGGAAGCTGTCTATGATGATGTTGTTGGCTCTGCTGAGGCACCGGAAGGTGTAGATGTCCATCAAGGAGGAGAGAGGGCAGCCTATGATCTTCTGTGCTGTTTTAACTACCCTCTGAAGCCGCTCCCTGTCTGCCTTGGTGCAGCTACCGTACCACACGGTGATGCAGTACATCAGGAGGCTCTCAATGGACGCACGGTAGAAGGTCAGTAGCAGGCTGAGGTCTAGTTCGTACTTCCTGACCACCCTCGGGAAGTGTAGATGCTACTGAGCCTTCTTAGTGATTGCTGTGATGTTCTCAGTCCAGGAGATGTCATTGGAGATGAGAACACCAAGAAACTGGAAGGTGTTGACCCTCTCCGCACACTCACTGTTGATGTAGAGGGGGGCAAGGTCTGTGCGATGCCTCCTGAAGTCGATGATGATCTCTTTGGTTTTCTCTGTACACCAGGCGGTCAAGTTCAGGACCTCCTCTCTGTAGGCTGACTCATCACCCTTTGAGATGAGCCCAACCACTGTGGTGTCATCAGCAAACTTCACTATGAGGTTGCTGTTGCTGGTTGGACTGCAGTCGTGGGTGTAGAGACAGTACAGCCTTGTGGGGAGCCGGTGCTGAGTGTGCAGATGGGGAAGAGGTGGTGGTTGGTCAGAAAGTCTTTAATCTGCAGAGCCTTCAGCCGCTCTGCTCCTCAGCTCTGGAACTCTCTCCCTCCTGACCTCCGGAATATAGACTCTCTCCCACTCTTTAAATCCAGACTCAAAACCTGTTCAGACTGTCCTACCTCTCATAGCCAATCACTCCACTCTGATTTTGTTTTTATCTTGTTTTATATGTTTTATTGTATTGTTTGTTTGTGCTTTTTATTCATTTTAACCTTGTACAGTGTCCTTGGGTGTTCTGAAAGGCGCTTTGAAATAAAATGCATTATTATTATTATTATGGTCCTAAAACAACATTACCAATATCGAAAATAAATTACTACTAGGAGGGGAACTGTTTCGCCCGGTCTTTTGCTGTTATTTTTGTGAGCAAATGGCGCCGCAGACATGTTTCTTTGCCATTAGAAGCCGTGTCCCAATTCCCAGAGTGCGCGGCTCGGAGTGTGGCCCGAAGGGCATGTGCGTCACACATTACGGCAGAACACCGGCGCGACGACTGCTGTCCCACTTCTTTTTTGTCCCATGCGCAGTTAAGAAGACCGCAGTCGTTAAGCAGTCCGCGGACTGCAGTCGGGGCTGAGCAAGTGTGCACCTCCTTGACTGCAGTCTGAGACCCCTTCGGGCCGCGCTCCGAGCTGTGCGCTCTGGGAACTGGGACACGGCCGCAGTTTAGTTTTGTCACACGGAAGTAAAGCAGAATGTTGTGGCTTCCAAACTCAAACCTTTTAGCCGCCGAGAATATGAGGTTGGGTCCTATGGCTCGCAGATTTGTGACGCGCAAAGAGGAGGCTGTGGTGACAGATACGCTGAGATCCAGATATGCGTTTTGTGCATTTATTACAAAAAGAGCGCACACAGCTATGACAGCGCAGCAGGATGAAATGGAACTCATGAAAACCAGCAGGATGAACAGATTAACGTGAAAGATGAATGAATGGTTTGCGTTCAACAAAAAAATACGGCTACGCCCCAACCCTGACTCTCTCCTCTGTGTGACAGGTGAGCGCGCGCTTTTACACGCACACACTTCCGTACGTGCACACACCCACACTCACGTGACCCACCGCCTCTGCCGCACACACACACACAAACGCACCGTGCACCTCATCTCAGTTATCTCTCCTACACAGAAGGAAGTTGGTCGGCGTTCAATACGTCGCCGATGATTGGTCAAAATGAGTAAAAATTGCGGAAAAGTTGCGGTGATTGGTCAAAATTGCAACACCGCCCTGAATTCGCGGGGATTGGCTGAAGTTGCGTTGAAGTTGCAAATCGCAACATCGCGAATTCCTGGAGGGTCTGGTATATATACTGTATGTATATATTTTTTTATAGATATATAGAAAGATAGATGGATAGAGGGGAGGCTGGAGTCTTGTGTTTTGTGTACAAACTGTCCATAAATATGAATGAGAGACACAAAGGGAAGGTCCATGAGAGAAGGCATTATTATCCAGTCACAAAGGCACCATTCATCAAAACAAAGTCCATTCTGTTGTCTCATAATGACACGCCGAGCACCATTAAAGCATTCAATTTCACATAAAATAAGATCATATGAACCATTACAGAATTTTATGTTTCCAGTGTTCAAATGTGATCTTTTTACATATTTTTTGCACAATTAGTCTAATCTCTAATGCTTTTGATAAGTGCCATTCAGTATAATACAATATCAAGGAATGCATTTGTGAATAGGAAAATTATATTTTATTATGTCCAAAATCTTTTGTTTGTTTAGTCTTTATCTCAAGGATCACCTTCAAATAAACCTTCACTAGAATCATTTGCACAATTGCAGACCCGGAATTGCCATTCTCTATGGAACAAAAGGTAAAAAGGTAGCTGTTAATTTGAACATTTCATGACATCACAAGGTGGAACAGAGCATTTTGAACATTGGAGATGTACACAGAATAAGGATTACTCAAACACACAACTCCAGATATGTTTTGAGGAGGTCACAGTCAATTTTGTGTAATATAGGATCATTAATACATTCAAACAGGTTCTAGACAAAACAGCTGAAATGCAAATAGAACACATGGCTAAGAAAGTGACCAGCATTGACTTAAAAGTGCACTATGTAACTTTTTTGTTGGAGATGTTACTGCTTTACCTGGAATGTTCCACAGTAAGGCATTACTTTACAAATAAAAAAGACAGTAAATACATTAGAAGTGCACTGTGCAATTTTTCTGCTGGAGGGTCCTTACCTACTTGTCTCCATGAAGATATTATTGCTTTGCCTGGAATGTCCCATGGTATGAGACTAAACACATCCATCCAACATTCATTACAGGTGTTTCTATTGGTTAAAAATACAATAATTCCTTGTGTGAATGGGGGAGTTTCTCTAACCTGTAATGCAGCGTAGTGCTGTAAGCTGCTTGTAGCTTTAATCTATAGTGTGGAACTTTCTAGACAAAGCAATACCATTTGGAGACAATAACATTAGGAGACAAGCAGATGGCAAACCCTCCACTAGAAATGTTACACAGTGCACTTTTATATTCCACATTCCAAGCAATGCAATAACCATCGTAACCTGCTGGAAAACCTGGACCAGAAGAAGGTTTGATATAATCAGTGTTTGGCACGTTACTTTGAAAAAGTAATTAGTTACAGTTACTAGTTACTAACCCAAAAAAGTAACTGAGTTACTACACTATAAAAGTATCTAGTTACCTAGGAAAGTAACTAATGTGTTACTTTTTTTTTTTAGTTAAAAAATGTCAAATAATTTTGATTTTTTTTTTTACAGTGCATTATTCAGCTTTTGCTGCTTGGCTGGTGTGGCTCCGTCACCGTGGACTTCATTGTTAACGGCACCGAGCATGAGATTATCATCATGGGGCCTGCTTCTTCTGCCCCTTCCTCTCCTCCTCCTCTCCTCTTCCTCCTTTCCTCTTCCTCCTCTCCTCCTACTCCTCTCTCCTTCATAGCATGAGATTATCATCATGGGGCCTGCTTCTTCTGCCCCTTCCTCTCCTCCTCCTCTCCTCCTCCTCCTTTCCTCTTCCTCCTCTCCTCCTACTCCTCTCTCCTTCATAGCATGAGATTATCATCATGGGGCCTGCTTCTTCTGCCCCTTCCTCTCCTCCTCCTCTCCTCCTCCTCCTTTCCTCTTCCTCCTCTCCTCCTACTCCTCTCTCCTTCATAGCATGAGATTATCATCATGGGGCCTGCTGGTGGCAGAAGCGCGCGCCGTCCAGAGATGCTTCATTAAATTCGAGTTGCTTATATTGGACGTGGACAAAGTCTTTGGTCT
Source organism: Paratrypauchen microcephalus (assembly GCA_036785185.1). Lineage (NCBI taxonomy): Eukaryota > Metazoa > Chordata > Actinopteri > Gobiiformes > Gobiidae > Paratrypauchen > Paratrypauchen microcephalus. Next base: position 3,374,199 of record JAVJIX010000067.1, read on the forward strand.
TTGACACAATGTGTACGTAACATGTAGGTTTTTACCTTTTACCTCGACGAGGTTAAAATACTGCCTATACTTCTGTCTTCGACTCGGGACTCGCCATCTGACACGGGGTGTGTGGATTGTGTGTGTGCTGGGATTGTGTGTAGAACCCGCCCACCGCCCACTGGGTGTCTCTGATTGGCTCAACATGAAATCTGACTCTGCTTTAGCCAATCATCATTACTTATCCCGCCCTCACCAAAGGGAGAAAAAAAAATTCCCCTGTGCCTGTGCGAGTCGCGCACATGATGCCAGTTTCAAAATGAGCAGGTTCAGTAACGCGGTAACGCACCGTTTAGTAACGGTAATTGAGTTCCTTTATTTTAAAAGTAACGCATTACAGTATTAGTTACTGTCAACAGTAACGGCGTTACAGTAACGCGTTATTAGTAACGCGTTACTGCACAACACTGGATATAATACAGTATACCTCTGACAAACTTCAGACCATTTGTGTACATTGAAAAAAAAAAAATGTTACATTGCAGTTAGTGCTACAAAAAACTGTACTTTTTGGCCTTTTAGGACGTGCTAAATTTGCCAATGATATCCAATTCTCAGAATACTTTTGTGTGAAGTAGACATGAACCTGAGCCCGAATAAAGGTGTGATATCAGACTGGTCCACAGTCAGACCTACTGCAGATGGCTTTGTTTGTGTGGACTTCATTTAAAACAAGCCTGACTCTGCTCCTAGGATCTTAAAGCCCCAGTTGTAGGATTCGTGGCGCATAGGTGGATGGTGCTATTGCACTTTCTGTTTTAGCTACGGCAGACCTCGAGGGTCACCCGCGCACCGCTACTGTATAAATAAAACGCGGTCCCGGTAAATTTTTATTTTTTTTCTTTTCTCATGAAAACACACATTCCCGATCATGTACCATGACACTCTACACATCAAATGGAACCTTACAGTCTCCTCTTTTTGACTATGCAATTATTTTCCCTGCACAACAAACACTCCCCGAGCACATGGGGCTTTTATACGGAAAAGCACAAAACGAGGTTAGCTTACCTTAGAATGCTTTGCACAGGTCAAACTCTGTATTTCACCATAAACTTGCTCTCAATTTGTCCGTAAGGATCCAGCAAATAAAATCCAGTAAAACAATTTAGTCCAAAACACGTGTTAGATCCATTACGAGTCTGATCCGGCAGCATGCTTGTGTTGTTTACCCAAAACCACGAGCCTTGCCGAAGGTGAAGGCGGAGCCCAAATGTCCTTCTGCGGCTCTCGTATTCAAAATGGCTGCCTCTGCATGGGGAAGATCCCCCTTTTATGTGACTATATCTAAGTCCAAAAGAATACTTTGATTTCATGATGGAAGTGAAAAGGCTTGGAAAACAATGTATTTTTGAATGGGTATCTTCAATTTCAGTAATTAACGGGTAAAAATCTTACACACTGTCCCTTTAACTCTACATCCAGCCAGTCCTCCAAGGCCTTTTTTGTTTGTAGTTTCTTTAACTTCACATCAAAACCCCATATTTTATTGGTTGTGTTTTTATAAAAATGTTTTTGTGGTAGAGGTGAGATTCTGGGCAGGACATACAGTGTAAGTATTTGATCCCTTGCTGATTTTGTAGGTTTGCCCACTTACAAAGAAATGAACAGTCTTTCATTTTAATGGTAGGTTTATTTTAACATTGAGAAATCGAATATCAAAAAGAAAATCCAGAAACGTACTTTAAGGAAAATATATAAACTGATTTGCATTTCATTGAGTGAAATAAGTACTTGAACCCTCTAGCCAAAAAAGACTTAAAACCTTTGTTTGCAGCACAGAGGTCAGATCTCCAAGGGCTCAGGTCAGTTTCTTGTAATTGATGACCAGGTTTGTGCACATATCAGAAGTAATTTTGGTCCACTCTTCTTTGCAGATCATCTCTAAATCATTAAGGTTTTGTGGCTGTCGCTTGGCAACTCTGAGCTTCACTCCTTCATTGCTTTGGCTGTATGTTTTGGGTCATTGTCATGTTGGAAGACGCATCCACGACCCATTTTCAGTTTCCTGGTGGAGGGAAGGAGTTTGTCAGTCAGGATTTTAACAGTACATGGCTCCGTTCATCCTCCTGTTGACACGGTGAAGTTGTCCTGTGCCCTTGGCAGAAAAACACCCCCAAAGCATAATGTTTCCACCTCCATGCTTGACGGTGTGCATGATGTTCTTGTGGTCATGGGCGGTCATTTCTCTTCCTCCAAACACTGTGAGCTCGACTTTGGTCTTATCGACTACAGCACCTTCTCCCAATCACTCTCGAAATAAATAACTCAGGTGTTCATTGGCAAACTTCAGGTGGGCCTGCACAGGTGCCTTCTAAAGCAGGGGGACCAAGCGAGCACTGCAGGATTTTAATCCATTGTGGCGTAAAGATTTACCAATGGTTTTCTTAATGACTGAGGTCCCAGCTGCCTTGAGATCAGTGACGAGCTCCTCCCTGTAGTTCCACGCTGATTTCACACTGTTCTCATGATCACTGAAACCTCACACAGTGAGATCTTGTGTGGAGCCCCAGACCGAGGTCGACTGATGGTTATTTTGTATTTGTTAAATTTTCAAACAATTACACCAGCAGTTGTCTCCTTAACACCCAGCTTGGTGCTTATGGTTTTGTAGCCCATTCCTTGTGCACATCTACAATCTTGTCCCTGACGTCCTTTGACAGCTCTTTGGTCTTTCCCATATTGGAGAGTTTGGAGTCTGATGGATTGACTGATTCTGTGGACAGGTGTCTTTTATACAGAAGACTAATTAAAACAGGAGTTTTTTTTTTTTAATTCAGGTGAGGAGTTGATTAGAAGTGTCTAACTGATCTGTGGAAGCCAGAACTCTTAATGGTTTTTAGGGGATCAAATACTGTACTGCAAATCAGTTTATATATTTTATATAATGTGTTTTTCTGGAATTTCTTTTTGATATTCTATCTCTGAGTGTTAAATTAAACCTGCCATTAAATTATAGACTGTTCATTTCTTTGTCAGTGGACAAACCTGCAAAATCAGCAAGGGATCAAATATTTATTTCCTCCACTGTATCTGCAAACACACACGTGTTGTGCACATGCATCTAGAGTCTACAGCAGCAGAGAGGGTCTGTAACAGTCACCAGGAGAGAAGCTACAAAAGTCACAGTGAACACAAACTGTTGGTCATGTTACAGTATAACATGAGTCTGATATCGGCTCTCACAGACATGGCCTCTGCAGAAGAGAGCTTCAGCTGTGAGCTGCTGCTGGGACATGGGCCAACTCAGTTCAGTTCTGTAGATAATAAAACAATCTAATATTCTCTCAAACTAATGTTTAGAAAAGTATTTTATACTATATATTATATTTGTTTAGCAATTCCTATTTCAGTCTTGTTAATCCCATTACATGTTTACATTTTGTATTGCAGACATGGAATCTTGGTTTCAAAACATATACTCCATATCAGAATTACAATATGTGTTAGAAAAGTCACAAAATGACATTATTCCCCACAACATCTAAATCCTGATGGGCTCTGTGATGATCTCCCTGTAACCCATGAGGACATACTGAGGGATGGAACCTCAGGTTTTTGTGTTTTTACATGTCAGAAAATGGTGACTTGTCCACCTTAAATGGCCCCTATCTAAAACTATTCATACAAGTTGAATGATTTCTTGATGTGGTTGGACAGAAGCCGAGCAGACAAAATATTTGAGCTATTTAAAGTATAAAAAAATGTTAATTCAGTCTTATTTGAAGCACTTTTATGTTGTGGGAACCATTTGTAACACGAAGGGTACGAGTGTGACTTTTTGTTTTATAGAACTCAAATCACAGTAATGCACCAAAATCAATGTTGTTATAAATTATTGACATTTGTAAGGGTCTAATAGCATCAACCCAAACAATCCACTTATTTGTGAAAATATTGCAATTTTTTATGTTTTTGGTGTCTAAAAAAATTGTGACTTTTAGACCTAAAATGTCCCATATTTAAAAATATTGATTATGTTAAAGTTTGATGATTTCTTGATATGTTTGAACAGAAGACAAGTAGACAAAAGATCTGAGCTGTTTAAAGTAGGGATGCAAATGATCGATTAATTCATTAATCTATAGTTGATTGACCTTATCGATCGATTAACGATTAACTGATAAGCGGCGTTTTTCACCTGAATTTGAGTGTTTCAATAGGATCTTTAAGAATATAAGCTATAGTAACATAACACTGAGTCATAAATATATCATAGTATTATTATATTGTATATTCCTCAATTAATTATTCCTTAGTAAAAAGCAGACAAATGTATTGATGCTGAATAACAAAATACAGTAATCCCTCGCTCTATCACGGTTCGCAGATTTTATTTTATTTTTTCAATTTTTTTTTATAGTCTTACATATTTTTTATAGTGTAACATTGTGTTCTGCGTCCTGATTGGCTAAGAGACTAGACCAGGACTAAACGTGGACTAAACTAGGTCTAGACCAGAACTAAACCAGGTCTAGACCAGGTCTAAACCTGGACTGGACCTGGACTAAATCAGAACTCGACCAGGTCTAGACCTGGACTAAACCAGGATTAAACCACCACGTGCCGCTGCTGGTTTCAAGCAGCTGGTTTGTGGCTCGGGCTGAGATTACGCATTCCGGGCGCTGCGGTTCGATCTCGCCTCGCGCGTACAGCGGTCAGTGCTGTGGCGCCTGCGGCCGGCTGTGAGTCGAGCTTGGCGCAGCGCGGTGCGCGGTTGCCTTGTTTCGTGACCACGCGGGTGCGCGTGTCCGCGATTAGCGATTAATTACAATTAATGCATTTTGTTCGGCCAACGTCTTAATCAACAATTAATCATTAATCGATTAATTGTTGACATCCCTAATTTAAAGTATTAAAAATAATGTTAATTCAGTCTTATATTATAGCACTTCTATTTAGTTTAGTTTCTTAGTTTATTAAGGACAGTGTGCAGTTTCATTAAAAAGATGTCTGCACCAGATTTAGCTCAAAGCTAATTTCCATCTGCAGTCCTCACATCATAAAATACTATGTGGCAGGAACCGTTTGTGACATGACGGTTACGAGTGTGACCAAACATTTGGAGGTGTCAGAGGGTCCATTTGGAAAGCTTTGTGTGTTGATACCAAAGAGCAGAAGGGCCAGTCTGGTTGAAAGTGGAAGTAGAACAGATTTCAGGAGCAAGTCTGTGCCCCGGGCTGGTGTTGCATTTCCTTTTGACTCCAACAAAAAGTGCTGTCTGCATGTTTATGTGGAAATAAAGTGCATTATTGATAGTGGCTCCCTGGTGCTGCTGTAATGCCACTTGTCCCTGTGTGGGGTGACATTGTGGTCAGGTGCAGCAATAATGGAGATAAACAAAGGCAAACTGGGTATTATACTGGTGCTGCCAGAGTCAGCCCGTGAGCCAGTTTGAGAAACTGAATCCGCTACTTAGGAAGAGTGGAAGAATATATACACTCTAGACTTTATCCATTTGACAAAATTCAATCTTGTTTTGATATAGAACTGACCTAGATGACTGAGCACTGCACATTATTTAGATAATAGCATACAAAGGACACCCTGTCATCCAAACATCCTGTCTTTTTCTAAATAAATTTATAGACTTCCAGTAGGCCTGTCACGATAACACATTTGCTATTATTTTCCTAAATCAAAACAAATAAAATAATGCGTGAAGAGTCCCTCAGTCGTCCAGGTAGAATCCATGATAAAAGGAGAAGTTCAATTTGTCAACTGGACAAAGTTTGTTTGGTTGAAAACGTTTTCAACCAAACAAACTTTGTCCAGTTGACAAATTGAACTTCTCCTTTTATCATGGATTCTACCTGGACGACTGAGGGACTCTTCACGCATTATTTTCTTTGTTTTGATTTAGGTTTGAGGCTAGAGTTATAAATGGGAGACAAATGATGTCTGAGACCTCCATTTCTGTTCAAGGAAGGATTCTCTTTCTTGACAAATCTGACCTGTAAATCGGCTTGATGCTTGTCTCCGTAAATAGAAATAGATCAGTTTAATATTATACTGTGAAAAATTCCAGGCAAAGTAACATCTCCATGGTGATGGACCCTCCACCCAAAAGGTTACACAGTGCAGACCATTAGAACCACTGATACTTTTCAATGTGTGCAAGATTTATATAGAAAGCATTGATAAGCTGTCTCAGAATCAGATGTGTTTTTATTTTCTTCTTCAACAAGCCGGGTATATTAGTTAGATTTGTAAGTACCATCAGATCGAAACTCACACTATAGCAAGTCAGTTTACAGTCTAAAATGAGACTAAACCATGGATGAAGTAGTTCTAAATAATGTTTAACCCAACAGAGGACAGAAATATGAATTGATTCAACTCTAAATGAAATAAATACTCAAATATTCAGATACTGGGTGTTTGTACCACCCATAGAATGTACACTGCCTGACAAAAGTATTAGGACGATTGTGTATTTCTGAACTTTCATAATGATAACAAGACGTATTGGTAATGACAACAAATCAATTTATTGATATATTAAAGCAAATTTCATCAGGTGTAAAGGCAGATTATTGCAAAAATGTAACAATATCAAGTTAAATAGCTTTTTCATCAAAATAACCACCTTTGGCCTTAAAGCCCCAGTGTGTAGGATTCGTGGCGCATAGGTGGATAGTGGCTATGGCACTTCCTGTTTTAGCTACGGCAGACCTCGAGGGTCACCCGGACGCGCCGTAGCGGACAGCTCGCGTACCCGCGCGCGCACCCGCCGCGCACCCGGCCGACAACAACGGTATTAATATTAGTATCCTGTTCACTGTTTTTTTTTTTTCTTTTCACATGAAAACACACATTCCCGATCATGTACCATGACACTGTACACATCAAATGAAACCTTACAGTCTCCTCTTTTTGACTATGCAATTCATTTCCCTGCAAAACAATCACTCCCCGAGCACATGGGGCTTTTATACGGAAAAGCACAAAACGGGGTTTGTTACTTAGCTTACCTTAGAATGCTTTGCACAGGTCAAACTCAGTATTTCACCACAAGCTTGGTCTCAATTTGTCCGTAAGGATCCAGCGAATAAAATCCAGTAAAACAATTTAGTCCAAAACACGTGTTAGATCCATTACGACGTGTGATCCAGCAGCATGCTTGTGTTGTTTACCCAAAACCACGAGCCTCCCCCCACCCCACCCGCACCTCTCTCCCTCTCTCCTTCTCTCTTGCGGAGTGCTCCGCCTGCTTTGCCTCCGGTGCTACCACAGCCTTGCCGAAGGCGAAGGCGGAGCCCAAATGTCCTTCTGCGGCTCTTGTATTCAAAATGGCTGCCTCTGCATGGGGAAGATCCCCCTTTTATGTGACTATATCTAAGTCCAAAAGAATACTTTGATTTCATGATGGAAGTGAAAAGGCTTGGAAAACAATGTATTTTTGAATGGGTATCTTCAATTTCAGTAATTAACGGGTAAAAATCTTACACACTGTCCCTTTAATCACAGCTTTACAAATTCGAGGAATTCTGTCCAACAATTTTTAAAGATATGCATCCTCTATAGTTTTCCACTCATCCTGTAAACATTTCCACAGGTGAGCGCACTTTAATATCCAAACACTTTTTCGATGGGTGACAGGTCAGGAGACTGGGGCGGACATGTCATAACCTGCAGTTGATGACGCTGTTCGCACGTCTCCAAATGACCCTTACACAGTTTGGACGAGTGTTTTGGCTCATTATCTTGCTGGAACCAGAAGTTTTGTCCAGAGTTCAGAAATACACAATCGTCCTAATACTTTTGTCAGGCAGTGTACAAAGAAGTGGACTAAGCGAGTGTAACGTCATTATGAATAGGATTTTTTGACAGACAAAATAGCAGAAAAAAACCCACCAGGATCATGCAGAAAGGGTTAATACGAACACTTTAAGACCAAAATGTCAAGGCTCACTGCAGACATCACAGAGAGAGGGGCTGCAATATCCCAGTGTAAGTCAATGGGAGCCAGGGTCAGTAGGAGCCGGAAGAGCAACATGTGAACTTTCCATTTGGTTAGCTATGTCCGTTTATATCTACAGTCTAGTGTCCCCGGTTGGTTTACTTTAGGTAAAGCTGCATTGTGTAACTTTTCTAATGGATGGTCCATGAAATAATTTTCTTCATGGAGATTATTATTATTGCTTTGCCTGGAGTTGTTTATGTTTTGCGGTATGGCATTAAACCTTTCATATCAGCCATACTCTTTCTCCATCACTGGTCCAAATTATAGGTTAACAGATACAGTGGTACCTCACCTTACGAATGACCCAACAAATGAAAATTTCAAGTTACGAAACGCCTTCACGGTAAATTTTGGTCTCTAGATACGAAAGAAAATTCAAGTTACGAAACGCGAAATCTCAAAATTTCAAATAATGCGCACTCAACCACACACATTATACGCTTTTCTCAGACTGGATTTAAACTTTTCTCACATTTGTCTCTGTTTAAACACTCAAACTTTCATAGATTTTCAACAAAATGTATTAACAGTGAAGTGTGGGGGGAAGGGGGAGGGGGGACCCGCGCCGGGTCATGCTCTGACGCAGCATGACCCGGCGCGGAGCTGACAGCAGGTCTAGACCTGGACTAAACCAGGACTAAACCTGGACTAAACCTGGACTAGACCAGGACTAAACCTGGACTAAAGCTGGACTAGACCAGGACTAAACCAGGACTAGACCAGGACTAGACCAGGACTAGACCTGGACTAAACCAGGACTAAACCTGGACTAAACCAGGACTAAACCTGGACTAAACCTGGACTAAACCAGGACTAAACCTGGACTAAACCTGGATTAGACCAGGACTAAACCAGGACTAGACCAGGACTAGACCTGGACTAAACCAGGACTAAACCCCTCAGCTGTGACTCGAAACGAAACCAGGAAATAGACCCGCTCGCGGCGCTTTAATCCACCTGGTCTAGTCCTGGTCTAGTCCTGGTTTAGTCCAGGTTTAGTCCAGCTTTAGTCCAGGTTTAGTCCTGGTCTAGTCCAGGTTTAGTCCAGGTTTAGTCTTAGTCCAGGTCTAGACCTGCTGTCAGCCCCGCGCCGGGTCATGCTGCGCTATCACACACGTGTCCGCGCAGTCCCCCCCCCCCCCCCCCCCCCCACACACACACACACACACACACACACACTTCACTATTAATAATTTTGTTGAAAATCTATGAAGGTTTGAGTGTTTAAACGAGAGACAAATGTGAGAAAAGTTTAAATCCAGTCAGAGAAACTAATCAGGACGCAGAACACAATGTTACACTATAAAAAAAGTTACACTATAAAAAAAACAACAACCTTGGATCGGGGCCTTGGAACGAATCAGGCTTTTTCCATTGAAATAGCTACTCAACTTACGAATTTTTCACGTTACGAAACCACTTCTGGAACGAATTAATTTCGTAAGGTGAGGTACCACTGTATTGTTCTATATTTTTTTAGAGTATTGTGTTCATGGTCAATATCCATGCATAACAATTGTTTAGATCTAAAGCAACCGATGGCTGATATTTTGGGGATGACACTGAGTTGTTGTTTTTTTTGTTTGTTTTTTTACCACAAACTTATTCTTTAGGCATCAGGTCAGCCAAAACAAAATATTGGCCTCTGCTTGAGATTATGGCCGATTAAACAGTGCAAATATCAGCCTTATATGATAGACCGACTGATATACTGGTCTATCTCAAGCCCAAATCCATTAGGAGACAGTGGTGTAATGTCTGGAGATGCCTGAGATTCCTTTAGACAGAGTAAATACCTGGGTCTCTGGGTACTTCTTCTCCGAGCGTGAGGCGAAGAGTTCATGTTTGTGGAGAGGATCAAAAACATGTGTCGAGCCCTCCTCCTCCTCCACTCTTACATACAACTGCCCTTAAATGCCCCATAATGACAGAGCGCTTCAGGCATTACACACTCCTAATGCTTTGTAGAGGACTATTCAAACCAGGACAGGTTTTTAAAGTGTGTCTGGATAGTGTTTTTGAGTTTGTCAGCTTATCAGTGGAGTTTAGAGGAAGTTCTTTCAAAATATTTTAAGACTTACACAACCCCGTAGGGAGGATTACTTGGAGATAGATTACAGATTAATCAAAAAAAAAAAAGTGTTTACTTTTGTTTAAAAATGAATTGTTATAACCGTCATGATTTACTGTAGTAGCAGCAGCAGCAGTCTGTAATAGTAGCATTTGAAGTAGTTTAAGACGTCTTTGCTAACACATTAAACCTTGAGCCATAATTGAGATCTGTACTACTAGTTGTAATTATAGTAGTAGTCGTAGTAGTAGTAGTAGTAGTAGTAGTAGTAGTAGTAGTAGTAGTAGTAGCAGTAGTAAGCCAGTACGAGCTAGTGGTACGACCTTCCAATGGGGTCTTGCACGTTTAGGACCTGGGACTGGCTTGTGGAGGGCGGGGCTGGACATGCCTCTGTGCACTCATTGGAGAACCTGTGTTGCCAATAGTGACGCACGCAAAATGTAAATAGTGTGATGCTCGTAACTAAACAAATGGTACTAAAGGCACTTATGTATTTACATAGTCCTACATGTGTCCAAACAAAGCACAGTGTGTCATCTGAGCAGTAAAACAGAAGAGCTGAATCTTGCCTTTCATAGGTGCTTATACCGTGTGACAGTCCATGTGAGGATCAGCTGTGTAATTTTGTTCATTTGGGCATTTGTTTTGGGTTATATTCTCATTACGTGTTGATGCTCCTTTAGTTTAGCTCTAGTCTTTTGACAGCTGTCCACTGTCTCATGGTGCAGGACTATGTCATGTCATTGGGTTTGTCTTAGGCTACGTTCAGACAGCAGCCTGAAGTGACCCAAATCAGATTTTTTCGCCCCTATGCTGAACGACACAGATCTGATTTTTTCAAATGTGGCCCAGGCCACTTATGGTTTATGTGGTCCTAAAACCGATACATATCCGATCTTTTGATATGCGACTTCAGTCTGAACGGCCAGGTTGCATTCATCCAACCTACACGTCATCACTATTCTGCACTGAAGTAGGCGGAAACTGGAAGAAAGTGAGAGTGGTACAAGTAGGTGCTCACAAATGAACACAAACGTTCTTCTCGTCATACAAAAATTGTGTATGAACTCCATGTCAGTGAAGCACATAGCAATCTCACGACCCTTGGCTGCAGCTCCACACCCACATGTTCCTTTTAAAGGATGTTGCTGCAACTGCCTCACAAAACACCATGGCCCAAAACCTCGTCCTTCTCCTTCTCAATCTCCTCCTTAAAACAAATAAGCTCTACATTTTCTGGCTCCGGTACGACAGCAACAACACACGCGGGACACTTTTGGGGAGTTTAAAGTTCACACTGGAGATCACATTGCCTGGTTTACACCAGACCATATCACAGTGATATATGGTCTGGGAGCCAACTTCGAAATATCTCGTACCGGAGGTGTGGTTTACGATCGCCAAAGGCCGTTTATTGGGCGTTACGAATGTCTATAATTTGGCGTATACGTAGCCCATAGCCAATCATGTCAGTTGTCAGTTCAAACTACAAGCTTCCGATTGTCACGTAGTACGCGTCACCGTCTTGCCACCCCTCCCCGCTCTCTGATTGGCTCCCAGAATCGGGAGAGCTCGCTTGCCATAGTTGCCAGGCTGTCTTTCAGATCGGAACGAACAAAAGCAGCCTGGGATTTCCCAGGTTAGAGATCACATGCAAGTCGCATTTAATTGGAAATGTGAACGATCTCAGATTTCACAAAAAAATCCGGTTTGAGCATTAAGCCCTGCAGTCTGGCCTTATAGACCTGTGTCACGCCCAAAGCAGCCTGGGAACGCTCCCTTCCTAACTGTTCCGTACCAAGGCCAAGCGAACCGTGCCAGTAAAAATGAGGCTGTATTAGCAATTGCAGTAGTAGTAGTGGTAATAGGTGTTGTAGCAGTAGTAGTACACGTTTCCTCTCCTTGCCTCCTTGTCTCCTTGCCTCCTGCTTACGTATGCGTGTGTGATTTAACAGGAGGATTATTGATCTCAGACAGTGGTGTGTTTGAGTGTATTTTCCATGTGAGTTTGTGGTGCAGACTTGAAACTGTTACATATTTGGATCAGATTGTAGATCTTACCCTGGTGTTTGGTTTTCCTGGAGGATTATGGAGACCCTCCAGGAATTCGCGATGTTGCGATTTGCAACTTCAACGCAACTTCAGCCAATCCCCGTGAATTCAGGGCGGTATTGCAATTTTTACCAATCACCGCAACTTTCCCGCAAATTTTACCAATTTTGACCAGTCATCGGCGACGTATTGAACTCACGTCGACCAACTTCCTTCTGCCTTACTTCCATGTGGCGAAACGAAACTGCGGCCGTGTCCCCAGTTCGGAGCGTGGTTTGAAGGGGGCTTAGACTGCAGTTGAGGCGGTGCACACTTGCTCAGCCCTGAGTGCACTCCGCGGACCGCATGGCCGTCTGCGAAATGCGACAGGTCTCACAACTACGGGAAGCAGCCACCAACTCCATTTTCTCCCGTAGAAGAAGTAGTGCGCGGTGCATGCTGGGATATATGAGTGTGTGAAGCGTGCTTTTTCACCCGCTTGGTCCACGCCCCGATTTCCATGGAAACGACTGCGGTCTGCGAGCGCAAAAAGAAATGACACACATGCCCTTCAAACCACGCTCCGAACTGTGCACTCTGGGAATTGGGACACGGCTTCTAATGGCAAAGAAACATGTCTGCGGCGCCATTTGCCCACAAAAATAACAGCAAAAGTTGGCGAAATCCTGAGGGGTCTGATTATGGAGAATTCAAGACCAATAGAGTACCAGTTTTGCAATCATCTGGATCTGTATGTTTTCTACATCTGTATGTTTTTTTTTACATATATAACGACATACACTTACAGTTTTGGTCCTCATTTGAACCCTAATTTGAAGTCCTGTTAGTCCTAATTGGGTCCTGGTCTAGTCCAGGTTTACTGTAGTTCCAGGTTTAATCCCAGGTTTGATTTGATGGGTGGGTATTTATGAGATTGTGGGGCCTAAAATGTGTACATGCACACACATTATGGGGGCATGTCTCTTATAGACAAAAATCAGCTCCCCATCATGTAAATCCGAATCATTATAATATCAGCAACCAATTTAATATAGATAAGGGTAAATGATCAGTCTCCAGGAAATGAATATAAGTCAATCTTAGGACTCCCTACACCACTCCTTGCAGATTTTAACAACAGGGCCACTGGACGCATTGCACTCTCCATAGAACAGGACCCCACTCGCCCACTACAGGAGCACCTCACCCCTCTGCCCTCAGGACGGACACTCAGGTCCAATGTCGATTGTAATTTGTCTGTGTTTGTTGTGTTGTTGCTGTATGTCAGGCAAGTTTTGTGTGTGTGAAAATGAAAATGAAATTTCCTCTTGGGGACAATAAAAATCTAATGAAATGTTCCCAAACAGCGTGGAAACCCAACAAATATGTGTGCAAGCGTTAAATAAAACAAAAATGTTAAACATACGCAGCCTACATCCAAGAGAAAAAAAAAAAACACTCAAAGAAACCGCTGTGAAAAGGCCTTCATTCGTTTGTCTCCTAAATACACGTTTGGTCCCAGCAAGTGTCAAGTGTTTGTGTCTTTATATGTTTATGTATATGTGAGAACTGCTCTAAGGGCCCGTTTACACGAGAACGCTTACGGGTAAAAACGACAAAATATTTTATCGGAAGTGCCGTTTGTTTACAAGGTGACGGCGTTTTTGGGGCCTAAAAACGCAAAAATCTGAAACCACCCTCCAGAGTGGAAAAGTTAAATACGCTCCGCTGTAGCGTTTCCTTGTAAACTGCCCAAGACGCAAAACTGGTCAGATCGCGTACGCGTTTACGTCACGTAGATGCGGCAATACAAGAGTCATTTCAACAATTGTATAAATGGCACCCACACACGTCTACGGTATTTTCTCTTCTTCCGTACAAGTCTTTCTCACACTCTCACAGCCACACAGACGCCAAGACAAGCGACTTCCGCATGAGGCACTTCAAATGTAAAACCCCATGTGATTTTATATTTTCTAATTCACTGTAATCCTCCTGTAATGTCACTATTTTCAGTACAATATTCAAAAACATGTAAACAAAAATACAAGTCACTGAAATGTTTGGAGCGGAACTTAACAACTCATTTAAAACGCAAATAGAATATTTTATTCTACTTTATCCTGGTTAGTGGGGAAACGAAATTTCGAATTCATTCTATGTACATGTACATGATTGTTTTTCGACAATAAAGCAAACTATGACTATGACTATGACTATGACTTATTTTTTGTTTTGTTTTTTTAAGTCCAGTTATTTACAGCGCCTCCCTTCGCTGGCTTTTGTGTCCACTTTTGCGTCTTCGTATAAACAAACATTTCCTGTTGAGAACGCTCGTCTAAACGCGGATAAAAAATTGAAGACGAGACGCCACTTTTGCGTCTTCTGTTTTGATCGTTGCCGTATAAACGTAGCTTAAGAATGAATTGTCCTCTGGGACCAATCAAGTTCTCTGAATCTGAGATAGCCTCGGTCACATTAAAGCCACATTTGGGAACATTTGTTGCAGTGGCATTATTATTGGCTTCTTGTGGTTTACACTGGCTGAAATAGGGATGCTTCCTAATTATTATTTTATTAAAGCTTAGTTTTTTCCTAGTTTGACCACAAATGTTCACACTAATTCCTAATCTATTTGTAAAAACTGAAAATCAGCCTCCCACCCTCCTACGTGCAGGTCCATGCAGAGTAACACTTGAGCTACCAAATTAAAAAAGAAGCCAATAAAATGTTAGTGTGTCTTACAAAAGCAGATATATTACAAGCTTCAAAGCACTCCTAACTTGTGCGGTGAATAGTGGAGTCAGCGTCTGCTTTTCTTGACTGCAAATGTATTCCCAGGTCCCGGAGTATACGTAAAATCTTCGAGTCATGACATCAGTAAGTGCTCCAAACTGGGAGTGTGCTAACAATGCTTCAGTTACCTACTCCCAAATAACTCTGAGATGAAATCATAGCCTGCTCCAACGCATATGGAACATGGCATTTTTTCCTCATTACACTTTGGATTATTCTTACCCAGTCTGAACCAGCTAACATTTTTACTGCTATGTCTTTACTGTTAATGATCAAAGATCAAGATCAAAGTCAGCTGTATTGTCAATTCTGCTATTTGTGTTCAACATACAGTGAATCAAAATTTTGTTTCTCTCTGGCCAAGTAGTGCAAATACGACCAGTAGTCGAGTTGTAAAATGAAACCAGCAATTTCCTGCATTCTAGTCCATTTTAGGGTGACTTGCTAGACATGGCAAATCCGAAATCCCATGTGATTCAGAGCTTGTATTCTCAGTTGCATGGCCTCCACAAGACAATACTATTTATCGGAAAGAAACAACCCCCCCTGGTGAAAGCAGCACATTCTGAAGGCAACAATATGAGAAATTCCCCATTAAAGATTTGCCTGACATTAATCTAAGCCCCGATCACTGACATCACTGTGGTGTTTCAAGGCAGGGCAGAATTAGAAGGTACTTTGTTAAAATGGAAATGCTTTTATAACAAAAAGTCCATATAATCATTCAATACTTCAATAATCACAGGATATAATCACACACATACACACACACATAAACACACACACACACACACACACACACACACCTTAGTCCTGGTTTAGTCCCGGTTTAGTCCTGGTTTAGACCTGGTTTAGATCTGATTTAGACCTGTTTTAGTCCTGGCTTAGTCTTGGCGTAGTCCTGGTTTAGACCTGGTTTAGTCCTGGTTTAGTCCTGGTTTAGTCTTGGTTTAGACCTGGTTTAGTCTTGGCTTAGTCTTGGTTTAGACCTGGTTTAGTCCTGGTTTAGTCCTGGTTTAGTCTTGGTTTAGACCTGGTTTAGTCTTGGCTTAGTCTTGGTTTAGACCTGGTTTAGTCTTGGTTTAGTCCTGGTTTAGTCCTGGTGTAATCCTGGTTTAAACCCGGTTTAGTCTTGGTTTAGATCGGGTTTAGTCTTGGCTTAGTCCTGGTTTAGGCTCCATGATTGGAGCCTGGAGTGCAGTTCGGCCTTTGATTGACTCTTGGCACTGGCTATTTTGACTTCAAAACGGTGAATTTCGCCAAAAGGTGAGGGATTTTCATGCCTGATTGATAAAATGCAGACATGGGGACTTGAGACTTAGTGACTTGGACTCGAGTCGACTCGAGTCGCTGTTTTTATGACTTGTGACTTGACTCGACAAAAAATGAAATACTTGAGACTTGACTCGGACTTGGAAGTTTAGGACTCGGGACTTGACTTGACTTGAGACACGATGACTTGAATGACGTGGTCACATAATGTTTTCGTGCTCATTCAGCGGCACTGCCATGTCCTGGGACGCAACGCGTGCACCACGTGCACCACCACCGGCACGAGGCCGCGCGTACACCGGGGCTGCGAGCACGAAAACGATCCGCGGCGCCCGGACCGCGTACTCTCAGCCCCAGCCACAAACCAGCCGCACAAAATCAGCAAAGAGTGGCCCATGGTGGTTTAATCCCGGTTTAGTCCAGGTCTAGACCTGGTCCAGTCCTGGTTTCGTCCCCTCAGATGTGAGAGTTGCGCTGTGTTTGTGCTTGTGGTGGAGAGCTATGTGGCGTTAATGTCTCTTGGCGTTGCTCAGATCAGTTGTTGGCTTGGTTTTGTGGAATGCAGGAGATCACTTGACCGAGGGTCTACGTTCAAATAATAATAACAAAACTCTCATCACTTTTTACTCTTAGTCAGTCTCTTACAAAGGTGTAGTCTAAATACACGAGCTCTCGAGGAGCGCGCCTGACCCATTACGCACGCGAGGAGTGGTGTGTGTGTGTGTGTGTGTGTGTGAGAGAGGAGAAATGTAACAAAGTTTAATATTAATAAGCTATTTGTTTTAGCTATTATTTGTTTCCTCACAAAAAGGGAATGACTTATGGATATACTGTGTGAGTGTGAGTGACAGAAAGCGTGTGAGAGAGAAATGTGTAAAGAAAAGAGCAAAGAAATGTGACAGTTTAATTTACTGTAAGTTAGTATTTGTTTTAGCTGTTATTGTTACTTTGTAAAAGGATAGCTACTTGTGGATATTCTGTGTGTGTGTGTGTGTGTGTGTGTGTGTGTGTGTGTGTGTGTGTGTGCGTGCGTGTGCGTGTGTTAGAAAGTGTGTGTGGGACAGAGTGAGTTAGGGAGTGTAACAAAGTTTAATACATGTTTTAGCTGTTACTGGGTTCAGCTCAATGCTGAAACAATGTTGAAAACATGTGAAACAGTTTGGTTTTCGATGTACAGATCACTTTTACCAATAAATAACCAACATCATCACTGTTTTGTTTGAGTCTACGATGTATTTTACTGAACATGAGTATTTACAATACAAATATTTTATAACAGGTTGGGCACATTAGCCAGTGATGATTACTTACACTTTCTTATATATTGCCTTTCACTTTAAGATCAGATTCTGCAGCTAAAATTACAACAATACGCCAAAGGTGACTTGACTTGGACTTGACTTGACCTATTGCAGGACTTGACTTGACTTGACTTGACATAGCCTGTGACTTGACTTGACTTGACTTGCCCAAGAAAAAAATACTTGGGACTTACTTGTGACTTGAAGGTGAAGACTTGAGACTTACTTGAGACTTGCACATGTGTGACTTGGTCCCATGTCTGATAAAATGCCACAAGGGATGGAAGAAGGGATGCCCGTTTTAGAAAAGGGATGATTTTGACTATTTTTTCCCACAGGGGGCATGCCACCCCCCATCCCCCCTCAACTCGAGTACTGAATACGACAGTGTACAAAATACAATATAAAGACGAAACAAAACAAAAACTATCTAAGACAAAAAATCTAAATCTAAAATCTGAAAGCAGTGCAACAGAATAAATAAATACCTATTTACAGATGTCCAAAAATGTGCAATAGAAGGGGTAAGGTGAGAGTACAGCCTCCTGACAGTCTGGTGGATGAAGCTGTTTGACAGTCTGGTGGATGAAGCTGTTTGACAGTCTGGTGGAGTGGGCCCGGAGACTCTGGTACCTTCTCCCCAAGGGCAGGAGGCTGAAGAGGCTGTGTGAAGGGTGGCTTGGGTCACCCACAAGGCTGGACGCTCTGTGGGTGAGCCGGGTGTTAAAAATGTCCAGGAGGGAGGGGAAAGAGACACCAGCGATCCTCCCAGCTGCATTCACTATGCGCTGCAGGGCTTTCCTGTTCTGTTCTCGCGTACCACACAGTGATGCAGCTGGTCAGGACGCTCTCAGTGGTGCCTCGGTAGAAGGTGGTCATGATGGGTGGGGGGGATCCAGCTCTCCTCAGTTTGCGGAGGAAATAGAGGCGCTTCTGAGCCCTCTTTGCCAGTGATGCAGTGTTCACTGTCCAGGAGAGGTCCTCACTGATGTGCACCCCCAGGAATTTGGTGCTGCTCACCCGCTCTACAGCAGCACCGTTGATGGACAGTGGGGGGTGCCAGGTGGGGCCTCTCCGGAAGTCAATAACAGTGGGTCAGCAAAGTGAAGAGCATCGAACTGAGCACACAGCCCTGGGGGGCTCCTGTGCTCAGTCTAATGCAGCTTGAGGTGTTTCTGCCGACCCGCACTGCCTGTGGCCTCTCACTGAGGAAGTCCAACATACTGTAACATACTGTATAAATAACAAAAAATAACAAATCTTCACTGAATATAAGTATTTTTGGTGACAATAGTTCAGGGACCACATATATTAATCGCAGTGAAATCATAACTACTGTTCTAAATAGCTGTTACTTAGCTATTAATTAGTATTTATCAAACAAATATTCATACTTATTTATTGTAATCCCACTACTTTTTTATGGACAATTATGCAAAAAAAAAACAAAAGTCATTGCATTTGTTACTCTTATTGCGCGATGCCTTATTCTTCTTAAATGGAAGTCTCCTGCTCCACCCACAGTGACGTTCTACATTTTGTCAACATGGAAAAAGTAAGATGTACTTTTGGGGGCTCATTGAAAACAAAAGTTACATTGAAAGTTACAGTTCAGATCTGTGAAGAGGCGACCCCGCTCATAGTCAGAATGCCTGTTTGTTTTTCTAGGTATTTTTGAGCTATAAAACCATCTGTAATTGAGTAAATGTAAGGTAGAGCTGTTTAATGTCACACTGTGGAACACAGAGCAATGACATCTCCATAGAAACAAGTAGGTGACGGACCCCTAAACCAAAAAGGAAAAAGTTGTACATGACTAATATTGTACGTGTTTGTGATGGTGTTTTGTTTTGTGTTCCAGTTGCGTGTTCAGAGCTTGGTGCAGCAAACGTCGCACTGTCTGGATCCTCCTGGTCTTGGTCCTGGTCTGCATCGCCTTCCAGACTTTTGTAGTTCGACAAACCAGGTACTTTTACATTTATAGTATGTGTTTACAAGTATTTCTGAGCAAAAACACCTATACAATTAAATGCTAAATAGACAAATGTTTTATGGCATACTGTGGAAAATTTCAGACAAAGCAATAACATCTCCGTGGAGAAAAGCATTTGACAGACCGTCCACCAGAAAACTTGCACGCTGCACCTTCAAATGAGTTAGAAAAATGTTGGTATAAGTCAGTGCTTCTCAATTATTTTCTGTGACCCCCCCCCCCCCAAATCATAGAAGCTCAATGTCTTAGTCTACACTTTCGTTTGAGTCAAAAGTGGCCTGTAATCCGAGATTTATCCATAATTTACAGCTTTGCGTTTCATGTTTGGGTCCCGGGAGCTGAGAGTGAAATAAACTGTGGCCTCATCATCTACTCGAAACTATGGATAAATCTCGGATTACAGGCCACTTTTGACTCAAACGAAAGCGTAGACTAAGACATTGAGCTTCTATGATTTGAAAAGTGCTAAAGTTTGTGTTATTTGGAGACCGCAAACATGTGCCCCGAGAACTCACATTATGGAGATATCTACATCTCTGGAAGTGCTCCATATGACACCAAAGTTTTATTCCCGAAATAAGGCTCAGATTGTAAAAAACGTTAATTCTCCTTTAAGGTTGCCGACCCCTGCCCCAGAGCAACAATGAGAGCGCCACTGCCAACTACTGTTGTTGATGTGCAATTACACTTAGTTCTAGTACAGTCCGGCAAAAAAAGCATGTTTCCCAGAGTCACACGTGCCCCCCCTGGCATCACATCTTGCCCCCCCAGGGGGGCCCGCCCCACTATTTGAGAAGCACTGGTATAAGTCATGGTCCTCGGTTGTATTGTCCCCGGTAATGACTTGATGTTATGAGCTGAAAAGGCTCCAGTGTAAACACAGCTCACGTTGCGTCTCTTTCTGATCCATAGTTTTTGTATGAAATATTGATCTGTGCGCGGGCTCGTGTTTCTGGGTCAGCTCGTGTCTAGACTGATTAAAGCGGAGCATGGTTCAAACACACCACTGTGCAGAGTATAGGGCAGAGGAACAGACAGGAAAGGGGACTGAGAGGGGAGGGGTCGGTAATTATAGCAGGAAATGAACACTTAGCTAATGGAGCCATGACAAAGCTAACTCTAATGTAAATGTGACCCGCCACCGCTAAACCCGCCACATGTTGGCATTAGTGACGTTAGCATTAGAAGTATTTTTTTTTCCAAAATTTGTGACTTTCGTTTTTTTGCAGAATGTGCTAGTTGAGATCATGAAGAAACCACTCCATGTTTCAGATAACATCATTTGTTGCCTTAAAAGCATACATTTTATATTTTAAATTGGCTTGTTTCGGAAAGAAAAGGGGGCATGTATAAATCACCATAATTACTAGGGGTGTACCGATCAATCGCCCGGATTAGTCCAAATGCACTACGAAAGGTCCGATGCACCGGATTTACGGCCAAGAATCAGTTTGCTAGCTCCTGAGCGGTCTCTCTCATGGCGCAGAACCCGCTCTGTGTGTTTGCGTTCGCTAAATCACGGGTTAGTATGTGGGTGGTTCACTTACCTGGGGTTGAAGCTTATTGGCTGGTTAACTGCCAATCATGCAAGCGGCGCGGGCTATATGCGGAAGCGAGCAATGTTTGTATGTGTCTCGTCAGGACACATCTAGGAAGTTTTGACAAGGTAGGAAGATTCGACAGAACACCGGTAAGATATGCTGTTTCCATTTTTTGAGCTGTTGTTTAAGTTAAGTTGGTGCGCTACCGCTATTTATGGACATGGTTCGTATGCGTGGTTAACTTTTGTGCCAGTGTTGTGTCGCGTTGATAAAACATTGTTTCACTGTCGGTCTGATGTTTCACTGTAGTCTGCATGGCAGCTATAGACCATAACAATTGTATGATACTAGCGTTTTTATTGTCACGGTTAGTGGATTGGGTGATTTATTTAGACAACATTCATGTATTGGCAATGTATATTTGATTTGGGCTAAAATTAACTTGGCTAATTTACTTTTGTGTGGAAAATACAATGTATAATCAGAATTGGTGCATTTCTGTATTTAGATACTTATGATTTGTGTGTATAGAAATGTACTTCACACACAGATGATTTTTGTCTCAAAGGAGACTGAGGTAATGTTATGAGATGGAGAGAAAGTATTATTCAGTGTTAAGAGCTTTCTCTGATTTTCTTTTTTGTTAAGAAAAGTTAATTACAGACATAAAAAGACATGTTGGATTTAACATGCTAGTGTTTTCTATAACTGCCTAGTAATATCTATCTTCTTGTCAGTGATATGTTGCACTTTTACAGTTACTGAAACTGTGACTGAAGCACTAATCATTCTGATTCATTCTGATTTTTGACTTTAATAGGCAACTTGCTTGTTTTATAAGGTCTTTTTTATTTTTGATATCTAACCTTATTGTTTTGTGTTGCTTGAGGGAAGGAATGTGTTGTATTTTAAGTATGAGCAGAGTTTTGCAAACCGGATTGCCAGTTTTTCAGTAGGCCTGGTGTATTGTCTGTTGGACACTAAATAAACAAAAGGATACTATTTTGAAATTTAATTTCTGTTTCTCTCTTTTTCTTCTCAATAACTTTAAAGCACTTGGGAGTAAAGTTGTCAATTTGTATTGAATCGAAATTAACCGAACCAGATCGAATCGTACCGGATCGTTCACTAATTTTATGAATCGTCCCTGAATCGAATCTTAGCCTGTGAATCGAGATTCGAATCGAACCGTTTTGTGAGTGAAAGATTCACACCCCTAATAATTACCCACCGATGTTGTGTTTGCGCCTGTTCACCAATCAGCTGTGAGCGAGCTTCATGAATATGTAACTGACCACAAGAAAGGAGGCATTTTGAGTTATTCACAGATTCTGAAAGTGCAGATTCTAAGCTTTCCAACGATACCTTACACATGGAAATCTGAGAACATTTGAAGAATTTGTGGCCATTTGAAAGCAGCACATTCTGAAATCAATGAGCTGAGAAATGCCGCGTTAAAGATCCTGTAGTCCAGGCCTTCAGAACTCATTTGCATGACATTAAGCTAAGCCCTCCCTCATCAGTGACATCACTGTGGTGTGGTGTTTACATTCAGGGCAGGTCAGAATTAGAAGGTACTTTTTTAAAATGGAAATGCTTTTATAACAAAAAGTCCATATAACCATTCAATAAATCAGTAATACACAAGATATGTTAAGTTAAAAATCACCTGTATTGTCAATTTAAAACACATACAAACATGCACACAGACTCTGGACACACACACACACACACCTTAGTCCTGTTTTAGTCCTGTTTTAGTCCTGGTTTAGTCCTGGTTTAGTTCTATCTTAGTCCTGGTTTAGTCCTGGTTTAGTTCTATCTTAGTCCTGGTTTAGTCCTGGTTTAGTTCTATCTTAATCCAGGTTTAGTCCTGGTTTAGTCCTGTTTTAGTTCTATCTTAATCCAGGTTTAGTCCTGGTTTAGTCCTGTTTTAGTTCTATCTTAATCCAGGTTTAGTCCTGGTTTAGTCCTGTTTTAGTTCTGTCTTAGTTCTATCTTAGTCCTGGTTTAGTCCTGTTTTAGTCCTAGCAGAAATAGGCTAGGTTGCAGTGAGAAGCCCCGCATGGTCCCGCACACCGGTTAAAGTATATTGCTGACCGCAGCGACCGTCATGAAATGTGATCCACACGAAAGCTGAATTAGTATTAAAATATGTCCTAAAGTCTATAAAGCAAATGTGTTCCTGCAAACATCATCAGGTACTCTTACTTGCCTCGTTGCTTGCTTCGTCTGATTATTCGCGTATCCACGGTCTTTCGGCAGTAAAGTATCCGATCGCATTCTGTACATGAGCTTCGGAGAAACGGACATGTCCCAAATGTGTTCTGTGTCCCGAGGAGAGACCTTCTTCCTTCTTACGAAGCATTTACTGTCAAAGTTATAGATTTTTTTTAAGTTACTGATTCTGTTGAAATGCAGCTACATATTCAGGAGCTGCTCACAGCTAATAGATGGAAAAAGTAAACAAAAGAGCACTTATGTCACGTGATTGGTCTGCAGCGGCAGGATGGTAATTTACACATGCCTCGATTCTTTCTGAAAATCAAGCCAATTTCACAGACAAAATGTATGTTTTTTTAAGCAGCCAATGCTGTTATCTGAAACATGGAGTGGCTTCTTCATGATCTCAACTACCACATTCTGCAAAAAAACGAAAATCACAAATTTTGAAAAAATTACTAAAAATTTAATTCTCTGGCTTTCACTAATGCCAACATGTGGTGGCTTTCCGCGTGGCCGGACACATATGTATGCTTCATTTCAAGAGAATAAGGACAGTGAAACTGTGGAAAATCCTTAACTTGCTACATAAATGAAAAATGAAGAAGGAACTCTCGCCTCGGGACATGGGACATATTCGGGACATGTTTGGATACGTCTCTTTCTCTGGAGCACCGGATACTTTAGCTGTCGAAAGACCATGGATATGCGATATGTATGAGGGGCCATTCAAGACATTATTCATTCTGGTCCTCTCACATACATATATTCTCACTCTCACATACATATATTCTCACTCTCACATACATATATTCTCACTCTCACATACATATATTCTCAGCATGAGAATATATGTATGTGAGAGTGAGAATATATGTATGTGAGAGTGAGAATATATGTATGTGAGAGTGAGAATATATGTACAGTGGTACCTCACCTTACGAAAGACCCTACATACGAAAAATCCAAGTTACGAAACGCCTTCACGTTAAAGGGATATGCCACCCCCAGGTCAAACTTGGGCATCTCCCCACAGTCCAGAGACTAAAATAAGTGGTGGAAAGCGTTTTCCTGGTGACGCAGCCATTGTCCGAGTCTGTCAGCACTGACCGCCGCGGTATCTGCTGCTCCTCCGCGTTAGACTGGAGTCTAACGGCGCCAGAGAAAGATTTCGGCCAAAAGGAATTAATTTTCTCGATGCTTTTCCCAATTACTTTCTGTGTAGTGCACATTCATATCGAGTGCAAATAAATGTGCAAATCAACACGGAAAAACAGAGCCGAAGCACACACCACGCTGCGTAACAGGGGATCTCCCAACGTGGTACGTAACAGGGATTCCCCTGTGTGCTTCGGCTGTGTTTTTCCGCACTGTAAAATAGTTCCCACCCAAAATGACCAAGTCAAGCTCTCCGTGTTGATTTGCACATTTATTTGCACTCGATATGAATGCGCACTACACAGAAAGTAATTGGGAAAAGCATCGAGCAAATTAATTCCTTTTGGCCGAAATCTTTCTCTGGCGACATTAGCCTCCAGTCTAACGCGGAGTAGCTGCAGATACCGCGGCGGTCAGTGCTGACAGACCTGGACAATGGCTGGGTGACCAGGAAAACATTTTCCACCACTTATTTTAGTCTCTGGACTGTGGGGAGATGCCCAAGTTTGACCTGGGGGTGGCATATCCTTTAAATTTTGGTCTCTAGATACGAAAGAAAATTCAAGTTACGAAATGCGAAATCTCAAAAATTCAAATAATACGCGCTCAGATGCACGCCCCGCTGTTATCCCCGCTCAAAGAGCACCTTTCTCGGCCTGTTAGTTCACAGTGTCAACCCCCCGGCTCTTGAATCGGATAGAACCAGAGCTAGCCCCGGGGAAAACCCCGCGGTTGTGCCCGCTCAAAGAGCATCTTTCTCGGCCTCTTAGCTCTAGCGCCGAACACGCAAGGAGCACGGAGACAGGAGCACCGCGAGCACGACATAGAACCGCGGCGAACACGCAGTGTGACGGAGCGCCTGTAGCTCCGTCATTCCCCGACCGGCGTCTCTCTCTCTTGCTCTCTGGCCCCAGCGTGCGCCTAGACGGCAGAGCACAGAGCGCTTCTCCTGGTTTGCGTAACCAGACTCTGATTCAACTGTTCCCTGCCTATAAACTGTTCTCCGTGATCTGGACTCTGTTTCCCTCCCTGAGGCGTACGAGGGTGCACACTTGGACAGTTGAATCAGAGTCTGGTTACGCAAACCAGGAGAAGCGCTCCATGCTCTGCCGTCTAGGCTCTGGGGCCAGAGAGCGAGAGCCAATCAGGATGCAGAACACAAAGCTACACTATAAAAAAATGTTACACTATAAAAAAAAACCTTGGAACGAATCAGGCCTTTTCCACTGAAATAGCTAAAATTCACATTAAGAAACCACTTCTGGAACGAATTAATTTCGTAAGGTGAGGTGCCACTGTATGTGAGAGGACCAGAATGAATAATGTCTTGAACGGCCCCTCATAGATATGTGCATACACATGGATACGCAAATTATCGGACAACACGGCAAACTGTTACTACGGAGCTGACCACGTTCTTATAGGGTGAGTCATATTAACAGATTATTTCTGCATCAAAGGGACATATTAGCTGACAGCAGGGGCCTTATGTCAGCGTGTGTGTACAGGACTAAACCGGGACTAAAACAGGACTAAACCAGGACTAAACCAGGACTAAACCAGGAATAAACCAGGACTAAACCAGGACTAAACCAGGAATAAACCAGGACTAAACCAGGAATAAAACAGGACTAAACCAGGAATAAAACCGGACTAAAACAGGACTAAGGTGTGTGTGTATGTGTGTGATAACATATTATCCTGTGTATTATTGAATTATTCAATGATTATATGGATTTTTTGTTATAAAGCAATTCCATTTTAACAAAGTACCTTCTAATTCTGCCTGAAACTCCACACCACAATAATGTCAGTGATGGGGAGGGCTTAGCTTAATGTCATGCAAATGAGTCCACAAGCAGATCTTTAGCGCGGCTTTTCTCAGCTCATCGTTTTCAGATGTGCTGCTTTCAAATGGCCACAAATTCTTCAAATGTTCTCAGATTTCCATGTGTAAGGCATCGTTGGAAAGCTTAGAATCTACACTTTCGGAATCTGTGAATAACTCAAAATGCCTCCGGGACGACTTGTGTCTGGTTTTGCCACGACCGGGCACAAATTTGGCTCATATGGCCTAATGTAATTTTTCTTTAAATAAAGTAAAATGCATCTTGCCCCAGTACAGACATATTGTATAAGCATTCTGTGTAATCTCTGCATCTAATTGTACAGTGTTTTATTGTCTGAATCAGGAAGTGTATGGTTAGCATGCTCATTATTGTTAGTGTTACCATGATGGCAAACTCCACTCTGACCTTTGAAACTTGTGAAAAGTGCCTATGAACTCATCATGGTGAATATTTAGGATGCTCAGAATTTGTTGATGAAAAACAGAATAATTTCAATTAAAATTAAATAGTTCCATTTTTCATGTTTTAAAAATCAGGTACAGCTCCTTTGTTTCAGATATAAATGTCTACGACATGTTTGTGTCAGTCATCCAGATAGGATCCATAGCAAAGGAGGAATTCAGTTCTGTCAACTGGACAGGTGGACACTGCCTTACCTGCCTGAAGGGAGGAGCTAACTACTACTAAATGTAGTGTGCTGTCTGGCCAGAACTGAAAAAGCAGCTCGGATGAATTTCTCCTTTGCGGTGTCTAACACGTGTGCATATCGAGTTATAAGAAGAATAAGTGAAAAGAGTTGTGTCCTCATCACAAACGTACCTGGAGTTCACACGTTTAACACACAAATCCTTCAAATTTAGACTGAGTTCTTCTCTCAAACAGAAAACACTTGTGATGTCATATGCAATACAGGAAGTGCTCCACTGTGTTTTTAAACCATTCCATTTAAAGGTCCCATGGCATGAAATTTTCACTTTCTGAGGTTTTTGAACGTTAATGTGAGCTCCCCTACCCTGTTTAGCCCCCCCCCCATGGTTAAAAGTTGTGAAATGTCTAAACTGAGCATTTGCGACCCTTTTCTGCGTTACAAAAAATCGGAGCTCAAACGGGCGATTTTGAACAAGGCACCTTATTGACGTCAGATCGAAAAAAGAAATGCAAATGCAGTTCCACCCCCGTCTGTCTGTACTCAGCGTCTCTGTAAATCACGCCCAGAGAGTTTGGACTGCGAATGCGCTAGGCAATGCGAAATGCGTTTTTTTATTTGCCTGGAGGCACGTCCGAGTGTTTCTAGGCTCGGAAGTCCTTTATCTGAGCCTCTGGACCTTTGAACAGCAGTGGTTTAATTTTATTTTATGTGGAAATGTGTTTTTTTTTTCATTGAAAAGGCTCTCCTTCTCCTTCTCCTCCTCCGCTCTTAAAACGCGGAAATGGATCAGAGAGCGCACAGCTGAGCGCTGAGAGCGGAGAGTTTGGCCACGCCCCCACCCTCTACTATTGGCCAGCTCTTTTCTCCTCATTTGCATTCAAGCAACAACGCCCAGAATGGTTTGTTCAGAGTGAGAAAAACTACTCTTTCTCATCTTATCTCTGTTTCTCATGCACTGAGTGTTGATTTTGAAGAAGGATTCATTTACAGTATTAGGGAACCATTAAGGAGCCATATAAAAGCATCAAGAAGTACCATGTCATGGGATCTTTAAAGTCCTTCTTTTCATTTCATTGTACCAATTAACCGAATGTATTATTTTCCCAATTAACACTAATACCATTTTGTTATGTCTCCATTTCAGCCATGACAAAGACTCCGGCGTGGCTCTGCTTCATTTCACCGTGAAGAAACCACAATCCTTTTCTCTGCACTCCATTTTGGGAAACTTCTGGTTCAACTCTGACCTGAACCCCGAACCACTGCAAACTGACGAAACCAATTCACAACTCCCAAACTCAGACCATTTCTTATCCAAAAGAACCAGAAAAAACACTGTCACAAAAACCAAACACACACTGCCAAGCAAAAGACTGTCATTTTCAACCATTGATATAAAATGCAAAGCCAGGACTCACATTGTTTTCCTGAAGACCCACAAAACGGCAAGCAGCACCATCTTGAACATCTTGTATCGTTTTGGAGAAAACAGGAACTTGACTTTCGCTCTTCCGTTGAACAAAAACAGTCAGCTGTTTTATCCTTTCTTCTTTGCTCCTCATTTTGTGGAGGGAGTGAACAGCCACCGCGTCAGAGAGTTCCACATCATGTGCAACCACATGAGGTTCAAGCGGTCCGAGGTGAGTCCTGGATTATGGAGTAGAACAAGGACTAAACCAGAACTAGACCTGGATTTAGTTACTATGGGAACAGGAAGAAACAGGAATACAGTGGTACCTCACCTTACGAAAGACCCAACAAACGAAAATTCCAAGTTACGAAACGCCTTCACGTAAAATTTTGGTCTCTAGATACGAAAGAAAATTCAAGTTACGAAACGCGAAATCTCAAAAATTCAAATAATGCGCGCTCAGCCACACACATTATACACTTTTCTCAGACTGGATTTAAACTTTTCTCACATTTGTCTCTCGTTTAAACACTCAAACTTTCATAGATTTTCAACAAAATTTATTAATAGTGAAGCGTGGGGGGAAGGGGGAGGGCGGAGAAGTGTGCGCGCGGACACGTGTGATAGCACAGCATGACCCGGCGCGGGGCGTGCTCAAACCGTGCCTCCTCTAGACCAGTTCTAAACCAGGATTAAACCACCGCGGCTCTTGCCTGCGTTCGTTCATGCGCTCGGACTGCGTGCCGTCCCGAGTGGAGGCACATCCCTCCCCTCCTCGCTGCTCGCCTCAGCCGTGACTCGTGAGGTACACCAGCAGAGCTAGCACGAAACCAGGAAATAGACCCGCACGCGGTGCTGTAATCCTGGTTTAGACTTGGTCTAGAGGAGGCACGGTTTGAGCACGGGTCTCGTGCTCGCAGCCCCGTGCGCGGTCATGCTGCGCTATCACACACGTGTCCGCGCGCACACTTCCCCCCACGCACGCAGTCGCTGCTCGCCTCAGCCGTGACTCGTGAGGTACACCGGTGCTGCTGCTAATAACAGGGCTAGCACGAAACCAGGAAATAGACCAGCACGCGGCGCTTTAATCCACCTGGTCTAGTCCTGGTTTAGTCCAGGTCTAGACCTGGTCCAGTCGTGGTTTAGTCCAGGTTTAGTCCTGGTCCAGTCCAGGTTTAGACCTTGTTTAGACCTGGTCTAGACCTGGTTTAGTCCACGTTTAGTCCTGGGTCTACAGTCTCTTAGCCAATCAGGACGCAGAACACAGTGTTGCACTATAAAAAAAAAAAAACTTGGAACGAATCAGGCTTTTTCCATTGAAATAGCTACTCAACTTACGAAAAATTCACGTTATGAAACCACTTCTGGAACGAATTAATTTCGTAAGGTGAGGTACCACTGTATATTTAGTAGTGCTGTCAGACGATTAAAAAAAATTAATGTAATTAATTACAGGATTTAGCATTGCAGTAATTAATTAACCTGATTAATCACATTTTAAGAGTGTGAGAGAGAGAGAGAGAGAGAGAGAGATTGTGAGTGAGTGAGCAATCGAGCGAACGAACCCACTTTGCGATTGAGTTTGTCAGTTTTCAAGTGGTCCCTTTGCTCATTTGTTTCCCAAATTCTGAGAGCGTGGTTTGGTGGTTTGGTGGTTTGGTGGTTTGGTGAAGTGTGCACTATCAATGGTAACAATGGACGCCCGGACGTGTTTATCGTTCACATGATCCGTCAGGCTTGAGCAGCTTCAGTGATCAGAAAATTCTTTTTAACAAAAGCTACAAATCACCGCGTTCTTGTTGATAGTCCTGTCTTCGTTCTTTTTCCTAAATAAACTTGCCGTTCATAGGCCCGAGCAGCGATAATTAAATGCGTTAATTTTTATAACGCATTAATTCGCAGTGTAATTAATTAATCTAATTAACGCGTTAAACTAACAGCCCTAATATTTAGAATTCATGAGGTTCAGAATAAGGAAATTAGGATGGTTGGCATAGCAATTAACAATTTAAAGGTCTTATATCACACAAAATTGACTGTTTTGAGCTTTTA
This sequence comes from Paratrypauchen microcephalus, assembly GCA_036785185.1. Taxonomy (NCBI): domain Eukaryota; kingdom Metazoa; phylum Chordata; class Actinopteri; order Gobiiformes; family Gobiidae; genus Paratrypauchen; species Paratrypauchen microcephalus. The sequence goes on from JAVJIX010000067.1 coordinate 3,404,552, forward strand.
GCCATGTTAAAATGTTATATCCCTCCTCAAAAACATACCTAGAGTTGTGCTTATAATTTTGGATTGTCTGTCTCCATCTCCAAAGCTCAAAATGCTCTGTTCCACTTTGTGATGTCACAGAGTTTTCAAGTTAACAGCTCCTTTTACAGGGGAGAAATGATCCAAATGATTCTAGTGAAGGTGTATGGTGGTGTGAGTTTCAAAATGCAGTGGAGGACTTCTTGTCTTAAGACATGACATCACAAGGTGGAATAGAGTATTTTCTGTTTGAGAGAAGGAATGTAGGGTTTGTTAAAAAAATAAATAAACTAAGCAAAACAAAACAAAACTGACCTCTTAACTGAAACAGGATTTCACAACTAAATAAAATGTAAAAAATACTTAATAATACACAGCTGGAAACATTTACAAACCAGGTCTAGACTGGGATCTGAAACCAGGATTGAACCATCATTTAACCTGGACTAATTACAGACTTTACCGTGCAGTTCCCCATGGTGACTTCAAAACGCCTCCACAAAAGCAGGCTTACACGAAGACAACAAGTTTACAATTTTCGCTGAACCGAAAAATTAAACAAGAAAAGCTTTTAAATTGATCAAACTTTAGTGATGCAGTGTGTGAAATAGCTTGGAGCGACTTGACTGCAGCGAACACTCGGGGCATGTGTGGGCCATGTGCTGGGCTTATTAAGATCACAAACAGATGGAAGGACAGCAGATAGTGTGTTTTACTGTACCATAAACACGAGCCTGTTACAGAGGGTGGAGGAGGTCTCAGAGGGAGAGAGAGCGTACAAGAACTGAACCTAGATACATTTTGTTAAAAGATATGACCCATTTTCTATATTTATTGTATGTGAAAATTACAACTTTAATACTTTAAAGGTTCTATATCACACAAAATGGACTCTTGTGAGCTTTAAGCCATGTTAGAATGTTGTTACCTCCTCAAAAACTTACCAGGAGTTGTTTGTTTCATTTACACATGCGTGAATAATCCTTTGCTTAAAGGAAAAGTAACGTTTTTTTTTTTACAATCTGAGCCTTCTTTCGGCAATAAAACAAGTAGTTTTACTCACCCATAGCAGTTTGGTGTCAATTGGAGCAGTATCGCAGAACTTATGTTGAGCCGTTCTGTTCTACCAATGATCCCGTATCCGTTAGCATGAGTGCTCGGGGCATTACTTTGCGGTGTCCAAATAACACAAACTTTAGCACTTTTCAAATCACAGAAGATCGCTGTGTCAGCGTAGACTTTTAGTAGATTCCAAAACGGCCTGAAACCCGATATGCAGCTATAGTTTAATTTGATGACGTCATCAGAGAGGACAGTGCGCATGCGTGAACTCAGCTGTTTTGTAAACACCGCTAGTCCGAAAGAAGCTAACACCGCTCTGAACTTTACTTTTCTGTTGCGATATCGGGTTTCAGGCCGTTTTGGAATCCACTAAAAGTCTACCCTGACACAGCGATCTTCTGTGATTTGAAAAGTGCTAAAGTTTGTGTTATTTGGAGAGCGCAAAGTAATGCCCCGAGCACTCACGCTAACGGATACGGGATCATTAGTAGAACAGAACGGCTCAACATAAGTTCTGCGATACTGCTCCAATTGACACCAAACTGCTATGGGTGAGTAAAACTACTTGTTTTATTGCCGAAAGAAGGCTCAGATTGTAAAAAAACATTAATTTTCCTTTAACACAGGGGTGTCAAACTCATTTTGGTCCGGGGGCTGTATCCAACCTACTTTGATCCCAAAGGGGCCAAATATAAGTCCAAATATTTGTGCAGAGAAACACCAATCTCCAAGTCTTTTTTATTTGATGAACTCTTTCTTTTACAAAATATTATAATATTATGAACAACCTGAAACTGAAATGCAATTTCAACACAATGTTTTAACATGAACTTGTTTGCATTTCACAGAATTTAGCCAACAGCCAAGGGCCAGATTAAATGTCTTGGAGGGCCGCATGTTTGACACCCCTGGCTTAAAGGAAAAGTAACGTTTTTTACAATTTGAGCCTTATTTCGGTAATAAAACAAGTTGTTTTACTCACCCATAGCACTTTGGTGTCATATGGAGCATTTCCGGAGATGTTTTAGATTAGCGTTAGGCTAACGCCGTTAGCCTAGCGCGACTTATAGCCATAGCTCGGGGCATTCCCGTGCGGGCTCCAAATAACACAAACTTTAGCACTTTTCAAATCATAGAAGCCCGATGTCTTACTCTACGATTTCGTTTGAATCAAAAGTGGCCTGTAATCCGAGATTTATCCATAGTTTACAGCTTTGCGTTCCATGTTTGGGTCCCGGGAGCTGAGAGCACAGTCCGCGCATGTGCACTGGCGTCCTCATCTACTCGAAACTATGGCTAAATCTCAGATTACAGGCCACTTTTGACCAAACGAAAGCGTAGACTAAAGACAGCGAGCTTCTATGATTTGAAAAGTGCTAATGTTTGTGTTATTTGGAGCCCGCACGGGGCATATTACATGCTCGGGGAATGCCCCGAGCTATGGCTATAAGTCGGGGAATGCCCCGAGCTATGGCTATAGCGTTAGGCTAACGGCGTTAGCCTATCGCTAATCTAAAACATCTCCGGAAATGCTCCATATGACACCAAAGTGCTATGGGTGAGTAAAACAACTTGTTTTATTACCGAAATAAGGCTCAAATTGTAAAAAACATTCCTTTAACCTGTCTGCATGGTTAAAGCTCCAAATGCTCCATTCCACCTTGTGATGTCATGAAGCTGTAGTTTTCAAATGCCTTTCAGCGACCTTTTATGTTTTGTTTAGTAGAGACTGGAAATTCCAAGGCTGAAATTATCTAAATTATTCTAGTGAACTGTATGTAGTTTAAAAACACAGCCAAGCACTTCCTGTATTACCAAATAAAATCACAAGGTGAGCCAAACTGTAGGCACTGCTTTGTCTGAAGCTGTTGCTCAAGTTAAAGCTTTTGAATCTGACCACAAAAAAATGACTTACTTGGGACAAGAGCAAGAGGTGAACTGCAAAAAGATATCTATCTTAGTAGGTTAAAATGACTTAAATTAAGAACATTTGACTGAGTAGATTCAACTTGACAAGTCAAATGACCTTCCAATGGAACAAGTGTGTTTTTCTGAATTCAAGCAACATTTGATTTAGTTTCTTATTTGAAGTGCCAAGAGTTGTTGTTTTTCTTGTCTTAAAGGTACAGTGTGTAGGATTCGTGGCGCATAGGTGGTTAGTAGCTATTCCACTTCCTCTTTTGGCTATGGCAGACCTCGAGGGTCACCCGGGCGCGACGTAGCGCCGAGAGCTCGCGTGCCCGCGCATAAAACGCAGTCCCCCGTTCACTTTTTTTTTTTCTTTTCGCATGAAAACACACAATCCCGATCATGATTCATGACAATCTACACATCAAATGAAACCTTACAGTCTCCTCTTTTTGACTATGCAATTCATTTCCCTGCAAAACAATCACTCCCCGAGCACATGGGGCTTTTATACAGAAAAGCACAAAACGAGCTTACTTAGCTTACCTTTGAAGGCTCTGCACAGGTCAAACTCTGTATTTCACCATAAACTTGGTCTCAAGGATGTCCATAAGGATCCAGCGAATAAAATCCAGTAAAACAATTTAGTCCAAAATACGTCTTAGATCCATTACGATGTGTGATCCGGCAGCATGCTTGTTTACACGAGGCTCCCCCTTCCCCCCTCCCCTTCCCCTTCTCTCCTTCTCTCCTTCACTCCCATATGCAGCGCGGATGAGCAGCTGCTAGCAGGAGCCGAGGCGAAGGATGAGCCCAAATGTCCTTCTGCGGCTCTCGTATTCAAAATGGCTGCCTCTATATGGGGAAGATCCCCCTTTTATGTGACTATATCTAAGTCCAAAAGAATACTTTGATTTCATGATGGAAGTGAAAAGGCTTGGAAAACAATGTATTTTTGAATGGGTATCTTCAATTTCAGTAATTAACAGGTAAAAATCTTACACACTGTCCCTTTAAGTGTAGCAAGATGTGTTTTCATATTTGAAGTACAAAAAGTCTTGTTCCATTGGTAGATCATTTTTGTCAAGTGGAATTTACTCAAATCATGATCAGACTTTCTTAATTCAAGTAATCTCAACTTGACTAGACTTGAGATTTTGCAGTATGAGATCATTTGTGTGGTGAAATAAGTGCATCTCAAATAACATAATCTCTGAGCAGGTTTTTACAATATTGTTTGACTGACAAAGCATAAAAAACAAGTCAAAGAAAGTATAAGTTACAATAAGTTAAAATATGTAGCAAAATGTGAGTTTTACAATAAGCAAATGACCATGCCAGGCCTAAACTTACACAGGAACTCAAATCCACTTGAGTTAAAATGACTTGAAGTAAGAAAGTTTTATCATGATTTGAGTACATTTCACTTGACAATAAAATGATCTACCAATGGAACAAGACTTTTTGTACTTCAAATATGAAAATACATCTTGCTACACTTCTTAAGATAAGGAAAACAACAACTCTTTGCACTTAAAATAAGAAACAAAATCAAATACTTCTTGAATTAAGAAAAAAAACAAACACTTGTTCCATTGGTAGATCATTTTACGGTTGTCTGTTGCTGAATGTCTCCCCTCTTTTTACCCTAAAGACGACAATAAAGAAAATAAATACATAAAATCATATAAACTTCAACTTCAATGCAACTTCAGCCAATCCCCGTGAATTCAGGGCGGTGTTGCAATTTTGAACAATCACTGCAACTTTCCCGCAATTTTTTACTAATTTTGTCCAATCATCCGCGACGTATTGAACTCACGTCGACCAACTTACTTCCGTGTGACGAAACGAAACTGCGGCCGTGTCCCCAGTTCGGAGCGTGGTTTGAAGGGGGCTCAGACTGCAGTCAAGGCGGTGCACACTTGCTCAGCCCTGAGTGCACTCCGCGGACCGCATGGCCGTCTGCGAAATGCGACAGGTCTCGCAACTACGGGAAGCAGCTGCCGACTCTTTTTTCTCCCGTAGAAGAAGAAGCGCGCGGTGCATGCTGGGATATATGAGTGTGCGAAGTGTGCTTTTTCACCCGCTTGGTCCACGCCCCGATTTCCATGGAAACGACTGTGGTCTGCGAACGCGTGTTAACTGCGCATGGGACAAAAAAGAAATGACGCACATGCCCTTCAAACCACGCTCCGAACTGTGCACTCTGGGAATTGGGACACGGCTTCTAATGGCAAAGAAACATGTCTGCGGTGCCATTTGCCCACAAAAATAACAGCAAAAGACCGAAACAGTTCCCCTCCTAGTAGTCATTTATTTTCGATGTTGGTAAGGTTGTTTTAGGACCATATCTGTGATCTCTGTGTCTTTGTATTATTCTTTGTCAGTAATAACTCAGTATTCAAAATATTACTCCATTTTAATTACAAAAAGGGAAAATCACAGCTATTTATCGCAACTTTCACTTCCTCCCGCAAAAAAATTGCAACAAAAACCTTAAAAGCTCCGCAACTTTCATCGCAACTTTTTGGAAAAGTTCACGCAAATTCAGGCATTTTAGCCCAAAACAATCACAAAAAATGCCCGCGAAATCCTGGGGGGTCTGTCTAATCCTTTTTTAAAGGGACAGTGTGTAAGATTTTTACCTGTTAATTACTGAAATTGAAGATACCCATTCAAAAATACATTGTTTTCCAAGCCTTTTCACTTCCATCATGAAATCAAAGTATTCTTTTGGACTTAGATATAGTCACATAAAAGGGGGATCTTCCCCATATAGAGGCAGCCATTTTGAATACGAGAGCCGCAGAAGGACATTTGGGCTCATCCTTTGCCTCGGCTCCGGCTAACAGCTGCTTAGCCGCGCTGCAGATGGCTCCCCCCTTCCCCCCTCCCCTTCCCCTTCTCTCCTTCGTTCCTCTGCTCCCATATGCAGCCAGGAGCGAAGGAGAGAAGGGGAAGGGGAGGGGGGGAGGGGGAGCATGCTGCCGGATCACACATCGTAATGGATATAACACGTATTTTGGACTAAATTGTTTTACTGGATTTTATTCGCTGGATCCTTATGGACAGATTGAGACCAAGTTTATGATGAAATACAGAGTTTGACCTGTGCAAAGCCTTCAAAGGTAAGCTAAGTAAGCTAAGTTTTGTGCTTTTCTGTATAAAAGCCCCATGTGCTCGGGGAGTGATTGTTTTGCAGGGAAATGAATTGCATAGTCAAAAAGAGGAGACTGTAAGGTTTCATTTGATGTGTAGATTGTCATGAATCATGATCGGGATTGTGTGTTTTCATGCGAAAAGAAAAAAAAAAAAGTGAACGGGGGACCGTTTTATGTATACAGCGGTGCGCGGTTCGTGCGCGGGCACGCGCGATGTCGGCGGTACGTCGCGTCCGGGTGACCCTCGAGGTCTGCCGTAGCCAAAAGAGGAAGTGGAATAGCTAGTAACCACCTATGCGCCACGAATCCTACACACTGTCCCTTTAAATCTTGGTACAAACCACAGCGTTCCTTGGACACTCTTTAGATGCTCTGGATGATCTTGGTACTTTTCGGACATAATGTAAACTCAAACTCACGTTGTCATCTCCTGTTTGTTTCCAGGTTGCCAAGGTGATGCCCCGCGACACCTTCTACTTCTCCATCCTACGAAATCCGATCCAGATGATGGAGTCCATATTTATTTACTACAAAAGTATTGCAGCTTTCCATAGAAAACGGTCACTGGACGATTTTTTGAACACCAGCAGAACAGAGTATAACGGCTCTCTTTCCAACAATCACTACGCACACAACATCCTCGCGTTTGACTTCGGACTGGACAATAACGTCACTTTTGAGTCTCCAGATCTTGAGAAGCAAGTTTCAAATGCCATTTTCGCCATTGAACGCGACTTCCATCTCGTTCTTATTTCCGAATATTTTGAGGAGTCCATGATTTTGCTCAGGCACTCCCTCTGCTGGTCTTTAGAGGACGTCGTATCTTTTAAACTGAACAGCCGAAGTGACCGCTCGCGCCATAAACTTTCCCCGGAAACTGAAGACAAAATCAAAAAGTGGAACGCGCTGGATTGGCGGATTTACCTGCATTTTAACGTTACTTTTTGGTACAAACTGGACGCCGTAGTTGGACGAGAACAGCTGAAAAAAGAAGTTTCCGAACTGAGAGCGCTACAGACCAAACTTTCAGAAGTTTGTCTCAAAGATGGTGGCGCTGTGGATCCTTCGAAAATCAAAGACACTGGTATAAAGCCTTTCCAGTACGGAGCGGCAGTTATACAAGGATATAACTTGAATCCAGACATGAACAATCTAACCAGAGCCAAGTGTGAGCGTTTGATCAGGCCTGAACTGCAGTACACAGATAAGATTTACAGACAACAGTTTCCAGAACAGTTCCAGTTGCACAAACAGCCCCCCAACGCAGGACTCAGACACTCAGTCAAACGAAGACTCACAAATTTAAAAACACCACAAAGTGCCCTTAATCGACACAACAAAACCCCTGCACCTTGAACTGTAAGGACCTTAAAGACATAGTGCGTTTTTTGTTTTTTTTTATTATGTTAATCTGTATGGGTTTCCTTCTAAAAGTTACGTATTGTCTCTCTTTACTCGTATCACTACGCCTCAGCCTGTTCACCTTCAGCGGATGTCTACACCGAAGTTTACAAGTGAACAGGCTGATAGAGTTAACATGGGCGTAGTGATACGAGTGGAGAGAGACAATACACAAATGTGAAATACGCTGCTGGATGTTTCGTGGACAACTGTTTGGGACGCAAATATATCACCTTTCTAACAAATGTTTTGTTTTGAGAAGAAAAACAAGCTTTATTTCATGTTCCAGGGAAGTTACCGGACCTACTTACGTGGGCTCCAGAAAGCGAGCCGAACCGGGATCAGCTGAGACTGTCAGAGGTAAGCCGGTGTCAACACACGGAACTTTTAGAAGGAAACCCATACAGATTAACATTAAAAAAAAAATAAAAAAAAATAAAAAAAAACGCACTATCCCTTTAAATATACAAGGATCAGCCATAACATTATGACCACACATGACTGGTACTTCGTAACTTTTCTGGTTGAAGGTCCGTCACCTGCTTGTTTTTATGGATATTTCATTATTCTGCCTGAATTGACATTAAACAGCTCTGACTTTCTTTTGTTCAATGAAAGGTCGTTTTATAGCGCAAAAAACAAAAACAAAAAACAGCATTCTGACTGTGAGCGGGGTCACCTCTTCACAGATCTGTTTTGATCTATAAAGATAGAAAGGTTTAATACCATACTGTGAAACATTCCAGACAAAGCTGTGGCATTTTCATGGAGAAATCATTTAACGGACCTTCCAGCAGAAAATTACACAATGTACCTTTAAATTGTGGTGCCATTCAGAGATGGGGCCAAAAAGGTTGGATTGGTACTGTTTCGAAGTGTTTCTATTGTCTTAAGTTACCTGTACTGCTCTATTTGGCTCCGTGGTGTGTTTTAAGGGCCCATATTAGGCTATTTCTTGATGTTCTAATGTTATTTCCTCATAACAAACAGACCTGGAGTTGTGTTTTATTTCATTCGCACATTTTTAACACACAAACCCTGCAGATTTATTTCTTCTCTCATACAGGAAATGCGCCACTGTGTTTTTAAACTCCCTACGTCTTGGATTTTAAAGGAGAATTAACGTTTTTTACTATCGGAGCCTTATTTCGGTAATAAAACAAGTTGTTTTACTCACCCATAACACGTTGGTGTCATTTATTTATTTATTTACTTGTTTATTTGAAGGACAATGTGCAGGTACATTAAAAAGATGGCTGCACCAGATTTAGCAGAATGCTAATTTCCATCTGTAGTCCTTAGCAAACATTAAAAACATTAAAAACAATTACATATAAAAGGTGCAATACAAAAGACAATATACAGGCGTGCAAAATTTCAGATTTTCAATGCATAGTGCAATTTTCGATACCTAGTACAAACTACAAGTTATTAAAATGCGAGACATTTAAAATGCAATAAATTTCAGAGTAAATTTCGATACCTAGTGCAAACTACAAGGTATTAAAGTGCAAGACATATAAAATGCAATAAATAGAATAAATACAGTGTTGTCGCTATCAGATGATACCCACAAGGGTAGCATCCGATAGCTCCGTACCTTATTGGTATTATAAATGTAAACAAGACAGTAATATGACACTAATGATCTTGGTATTCTAGTGGCCATCAGATGGTACCCACGAGGGTAACATCTGATGGCCAAATACCCGTCTGGTATTTTTAGTGTGAGCAGGACTGATGGTCAAGAAGCCAGTTTTTAACAGAGCATTTCCAGAGATGTTTATATCCGTAACGCAAGTTCTCCAAATAACACAAACTTTAGCACTTTTCAAATCATAGAAGCTCGATGTCTTAGTCTACCATTTCGTTTGAGTCAAAAGTGGCCTGTAATCCGAGATTTAGCCATAATTTACAGCTTTGCGTTTCATGTTTGGGTCCCGAGAGCTGAGAGCGAAATAAGCTGTGACTCCGCACATGCGCACTGGCGTCCTCATCTACTCGAAACTATGGATAAATATCGGATTACAGGCCACTTTTGACTCAAACGAAAGTGTAGACTAAGACATCGAGCTTCTATGATTTGAAAAGTGCTAAAGTTTGTGTTATTTGGAGACCGCTCGGGGCATATATTACATGCTCTATGCCCTGAGAACGCTAATCGCTAATCGCTAATCTAAAACATCTCCGGAAATGCTCCAGATGACACCAAAGTGCTATGGGTGAGTAAAACAACTTGTTTTATTACTGAAATAAGGCTCAGATTGTAAAAAAACCTTAAAGATCCCATGACATGGTACTTCTTGATGCTTTTATATGGCTCCTTAATGGTTCCCTAATACTGTAAATGAATCCTTCTTCAAAATCAACACTCAGTGCATGAGAAACAGAGATAAGATGAGAAAGAGTCATAAATATCTCTCTCAAACTCTTTATTCTGGGCGTTGTTGCTTGAATGCAAATGAGGAGAAAAGAGCTGGCCAATAGTAGAGGGTGGGGGCGTGGCCAAACTCTCCGCTCTAGCTCTCAGCTGATCCATTTCCTTGTTTTTGCACGGGAGAGAGATTTGAAGCGTTCCATTGAAAAATAAACACATTTCCACAGAAAATAAAATTAAACCACTGCTGTTCAAAGGTCCAGAGGCTCAGATAAAGGACTTCCGAGCCTAGAAACACTCGGACGTGCCTCCAGGCAAATAAAAAACGCATTTCGCATTGCCTAGCGCATTCGCAGTCAAAACTCTCTGGGCGTGATTTACAGAGACGCTGAGTACAGACAGACGGGGGTGGAACTGCATTTGCATTTCTTTTTTCGATGTGACGTCAATAAGGTGCCTTGTTCAAAATCGACCGTTTGAGCTCCGATTTTTTCTAACGCAGAAAAGGATCGCAAATGCTCAGTTTAGACATTTGGCAACTTTTAACCATGGGGGGGGGGGGCTAAACAGGGTAGGGGAGCTCACATTAACGTTCAAAAACCTCAGAAAGTGAAAATTTCATGCCATGGGACCTTTAAACTACTACTACATCACAAGGTGGAACAGCATTTTGAGCTTTGGAGATGTTAAACAGACTAATAATAAAGGGTTACCCCAACACGTGTGAGTGGAACACAACTCCAGATCTGTTCTTGAGGAGGTAACTACATTCTAACATTACTTAAAGCTCATAAAAGAAGACATAGAACCTTTAAGATAAGGAGGAGGAAGTAGAGAGAAACAGAAAATAATCCTTCAACCTAAATCTAACTTTAGCCTAGGATCTCGTATCTTTGGAGACGGTGTTCTCTTTACAATTGCAAGATAGGATCAGTGCCTTAGAAGTGGCCTATATTGTTGGATGTCTGGCTTCTATTGTTTTTTCTTCCAAATCCAAAAGAAAGACCACTGTTTTTTTTATTGTGTTTTACCTTTCGCCTCACCTCACCTCGCACCTGCACTGATATTGTATTTTGCAGTCCAAACTAAATGTATTTCAAATGTATTTGAAGGTGCATTGTGTAACTTTTTGGTTGGGGGTCCGTCACCTGCTTGGTTCTACGGATATGTCACTGCTCTGCTCGGAATGTTCCACAGTGTGACATTAAACAGCTCGATTTTACATTTACTCAATCACAGGTGGTTTTACAGCTCAAAAATACGTAGAAAAAGAGGGATTTTGACTGTGAGCGAGGTCGTCTCTCCACAGATCTGTAACTTGGTCTGGAGACGAGCGTTTGAGGGACCCTCCACCGGAAAAGTTGCACAATGTACGTTTAAATTCATTCTGAGGTGGTCCAAATGTACTTACTGCTGTCACAAGTGTCTGTTTAAAGACATGTGTTTGTTGGAAACACTTTATAATCATGACTTTATTATAATTTGCCTCATAAAACTTGAACAAAGACTTAAAGGAAAAGTAACATTTTTTTTTTACAATCTGAGCCTTCTTTCGGCAATAAAACAAGTAGTTTTACTCACCCATAGCAGTTTGGTGTCAATTGGAGCAGTATCGCAGAACTTATGTTGAGCTGTTCTGTTCTACTAATGATCCCGTATCCGTTAGCGTGAGTGCTCGGGGCATTACTTTGCGGTGTCCAAATAACACAAACTTTAGCACTTTTCAAATCACAGAAGATTGCTGTGTCAGGGTAGACTTTTAGTGGATTCCAAAACGGCCTGAAACCCGATATCCAGCTATAGTTTCATTTGATGACGTCATCAGAGAGGACAGTGCGCATGCGTGAACTCAGCTGTTTTGTAAACACCGCTAGTCCGAAAGAAGCTAACACCGCTCTGAACTTTACTTTTCTGTTGCGATATCGGGTTTCAGGCCGTTTTGGAATCCACTAAAAGTCTACCCTGACACAGCGATCTTCTGTGATTTGAAAAGTGCTAAAGTTTGTGTTATTTGGACACCGCAAATCAGTGCCCCGAGCACTCACGCTAACGGATACGGGATCATTAGTAGAACAGAACGGCTCAACATAAGTTTTGCGATACCACTCCAATTGACACCAAACTGCTATGGGTGAGTAAAACTACTTGTTTTATTGCCGAAAGAAGGCTCAGATTTCCTTTAAATCACGAGAACGATTCAGAGTTAGTAAATATTTTATTACGGCGTTAGGAGATAGCTGTATTAAAGCTGCACTGCGTAACTTTTCTAGTGAAGTGTCTGCCCCCTGTTTGTCATATCATGGAACACTGCAGGCAAAGCAATATCATCTCCATGGAGACGAACAGGTAGCGGACCTTCCACCAAAAAAGTTGCGCAGTGCACCTTTTGCTACCTGCTTGTTGTTAGTATTTTATTGCTTTGCCTGAATGTTCCACAGCATTTTCTATAGACTTTTTTTTTTTTTTTTATCTCCATAGAGACAAGATTGCCACCAGGCCAAGTTATGAGTCAGATCTGTGAAGAGGCAAGCCCGCCTCGTTTTAGTGTATTTTTGAGCAATAAAAGCCCATGTAACTGAATCAGTATTTGATAGATAAGTTTAGTGAAAATGCCGTGGAACATTCCTGACAACCCTAACCCGGACACAGTAATAACATGCAGTAGTGTAAAGTTACGCAGTGCAGCTTTAAAGGGCCCATATCACGCTATATTCTGATCTGCTCTAATATTGTTTCTTCATCACCAACAGACCTGGAGCTGTGTTTTGTTTCATTCACACACGTTTACACAAAGGCTGAGTTCTTCTCTCAAACTGAAAACACTCTGTTCCACCTTGTGATGTCATGTGGTAATACAAGAAGAGCTCCACTGTGTTTTTAAACTCCATACACCTTCACTAAGTAAGTAAGTAAGCCTTTATTTATATAGCACCTTTCACAGATAAAATCACAAAGTGCTTTACAGAGTGCAAAATACAACATACAGGGGGTCCTCGGGTTACGACGGTCTCGACTTACGACGTTTCGTAAACCCGATATCGCAACAGAAAAGTAAAGTTCAGAGCGGTGTTAGCTTCTTTCGGACTAGCTGTGTTTACAAAACAGCTGAGTTCACGCATGCGCACTGTCCTCTCTGATGACGTCATTCAGGCGGTTTTGGAATCCACTAAAAGTCTACCCTGACACAGCGATCTTCTGTGATTTGAAAAGTGCTAAAGTTTGTGTTATTTGGACACCGCAAAGTAATTCCCCGAGCACTCACGCTAACGGATACGGGATCATTAGTAGAACAGAACGGCTCAACATAAGTTCTGCGATACTGCTCCAATTGACACCAAACTGCTATGGGTGAGTAAAACTACTTGTTTTATTGCCGAAAGAAGGCTCAGATTGTAAAAAAAAAAACGTTAATTTTCCTTTAAAAGCCATTCTAAATAAGTAGGTTTTAAATTTGGCTTTGAACAGAGGCAGGTCAGTGATGGAGCGTAACTCAATGGGCAAAGAGTTCCAGAGTTTTGGACCGGCCACTGCAAAAGAACGATCACCCCACTGTTTGCCCCCAGCAGAGCTCAGCACCGTAGAGCTCTGCTGGGTTGGTGAGGGGTCAAAATCTCACATAAATAGGAAGTTGCGAGACCATCTCTACTCAACTAAAGGTAAAAGGTTGATGTTAGCTCCAAAACTACCGCTTCATGACATCACAAGTTGGAACGTAGCATTTTGCGCTTTGGACATGTAGAAAGACTAATGAAAAAGAATTACTGAATGAACAAAACAAAACTCCAGGTACAGTATGTTTTAACATTCTAACATGGCCTAATGCTCACACAAGTCAATTTTGCATAATGTAGTATGTTTAAGACTAACTGAAGTGTAGTTATTACGTGTTACCACATATTTTGATTTCTTGTGGCACTTGAAGGAGAAGGATCCGATGTTTTATGGCAGCTCTGACCAAAACTTTACTTTATTCTTCAACATATTCACCAAAGGAAAGACCAAACCAACTAGAACTCTTCTCTTTCAATCCAAAGATCACTGTTCTGGTTGTGACCTCTCATGTCCGATCAGACCACTTCTGTCTTTGATTCTCTGTAAATTTCTTTCCCATATTTTAGATCTCAAGTCTTGAAGCCGCATTGTGTAACTTTTTGGTCTTTTTCTCGTCTCGTCTTGTCTGAAATGTTTCTTAGTATGGTATTAAACCTTTCTATCTTCATGGAGACCAAATTAGACCAAGTTACAGGTCAGATCTGTGGAGAGGTACCCGCACTCACAGTCAGAATGCCTGTTTTTCTAGGTGTTTTTGAGCTGTGATTGAATTCATGTAAGGTAGGAAGTACACTATATTACCAAAAGTATTCGCTCACCCATTCAAATGATCAGAATCAGGTGTCCTAATCACTTGTTTTTCAGGAGCTGGGCTTGGCCCCTTAGTTCCAGTGAAAGGAACTTTGAATGCTTCAGGATACCAAAACATTTTGGACAATTCCATGCTCCCAACCTTGTGGGAACAGTTTGGAGCGGGCCCCTTCCTCTTCCAACATGACACCAGTGCACAAAGCAAGATCCATAAAGACATGGATGACGGAGTCTGGTGTGGATGAACTTGACTGGCCTGCACAGAGTCCTGACCTGAACCCGATAGAACACCTTTGAGATGAATTAGAGCGGAGACTGAGAGCCAGGCCTTCTCGACCAACATCAGTGTGTGACCTCACCAATGCGCTTTTGGAAGAATGGTCAAAAATTCCTATAAACACTCTCCTCAACCTTGTGGACATTCTTCCCAGAAGAGTTGAAGCTGTAATAGCTGCAAAAGGTGGACCGACATCATATTGAACTCTATGTGTTAGGAATGGGATGGCACTTCAGTTCATAGTATGAGTCAAGGCAGGTGAGCGAATACTTTTGGTAATATAGTGTATTTAATGTCACACTGTGGAACATTCCACTCAGAGCAATATATCCATAGAAACATGCAGGTGACAGACCCTCCACCAGAAAAGTTACCCAATGCACCTTTAACATAGTGTTGTCTACAGATTTTTAGTGGGTTTTAGTTTGATCCCAGCTACTGTTCAATGAATAAATTATTATGACCTTAACTGTGTCCTGATGCTCGTTAATCCCCCTTTATAGTAGCATTATGTAGTTCAGCATTTGGCCACAAGATGGAGACGTTGAACAGGAGCTCAAACAGGCCCACGGTCTCAGCTCACATCACATCAAACACTGACATCTTGCGTTAAGAAGTGAGCATTACAAGTGCTTTCCTGAAAGAAAATATGTTTTTTGGAACAGAATAGTAAAAGTGAGACTTGCTGAAAAGGCTGAAAAGACTGATGTTCATAATTTGAGCAAGCAAAAATATACAAATAAAAACAGGCAGGGGAAAAAAAGATTGATTCAATTGTTTCTGATGGACAAGATTCAATTAAAATCATCAAAATCAATATATTTGAAGTATAAGACCTGAAATGAGCAGAATACTTTTACTTTTTACTCTTTAAGTAAATTTTTAAACTGTTACTTTAATACTTTTACTCAAGTTGATTTTTTTCATGTGATATTACTTTTGTTTTTACGACTACTACTTTTACCCAAAACATGCTCCAGGTAAAATCCTCCAGCTGAGGTCCTGACCAAGCCGAGCAATGAGATCATGGAGATGAGTCCCCGAGCTGCCCACTGCTCCTGAAGGATGGGTCAAATGCAGAGAAATAATTTCCCTACGGGGATGAATAAAGTGTGTCTTCTTCTTCTTCTTCTTATGACTACTTGATACTTTTGCTTTTACTTTAGTATTTGGTTGTTAATTATAAATGAAAACACATATATAGTGTTATAAACATACAACTCCTGTTCCCCTTGTGGACATTAAATGTCCAAGTCCACTATACCCAATGATACACAATACTATTCTGTTCCAAAAAACATATTTTCTTTCAGGAAAGCACTTGCATATATATATATATATATATATATATATATATATATTAGGGCTGTCAAACGATTAATTTTCTTGATCGCAACTAATCTCAGAAATTTCATAGTTAATCGCGATTAATCGAGATTTATTTTGCATGTTTAAAATTGATATCTTGCAGTAAGACCGTTCGAATCTAAAGTTAAACTCACAATGCAAAGTATTTCTCACCATTGTTTTTATTTCAAAAAAGTGCAGAGAAAGGAAAAAGTAACAATGAACCAGTAATAGTGGCTAAGTTGGCTAAACTGAAGACAACAGCATGTCCTTCCTTGCCAATGCCGACGACTCGATTGAAGCCCGCTCGAGCTGCCTACGGATGCGTAGAAGGAACAAAATACTAGCAAACTCAAAATAGCGCGTTTAACCGACAATGAGTTTAATTAATACAACCAAATGAGCTGCATATGGATGGTAGAATTGCGGAAAATGCTGGCAAACTCTGATCGCGATTAAAAAAATTGTTCGCGATCATAACTTACATTAATCTAATCGCGATTAATCGCGTTAATATTCCCAGCCCTAATATATATATATATGAAAACACTATTGTAACACACCATTATAACATCTCACCTCTCAGGACATTTGAATAAGAAAACATGATTTATACATATATACTATATTATAAGTGCAGACTAGTCTTATACATTCTGAATTCAAACTATTTTAACCAGTTCTTTTTAATGGGCACAGTCAGTTTCTATCAGACCACTTTCAGACTGTGGTTCCAAAAGCATCCATCTGAAACATTTACAGAATAAACATCACACACATACACACATACACACTCTGAATTTCCAGAAAACCACGTCACTGCTCCACAACACCTTAAACATCACTTTAAATTTCCATATGTGAGCTTACATAGACATTTGATATTGTGTTGGTGTGTTCCATTGTCAGCCCTTCATCTAAACACTGTCCAGATTGTACACAAGCAGATAAATGAGTGAATAAATATTCCATAATACATGTTTAATGAGTTGCTTTCTCATTTCTCCTTCAGCAGAATAACAGAAAAAGAGACACTCGCCCTGCTCCCTGTGTGTGGACTCCTCTCTGCTTGTGATGCTGGAAATGTTTTGGAAAGAGATGAAGAAAAATCCCAAACTAGAGTGTGGGTTTGTTTGAAAGAAAAGAAACAATGAGAAAAATGAGAGAAGAATGAACAGAACACAAGAGAAAAGCAAATACTAACATGGTAACAAATATACAAGCAAGTACTGGTGCAGGTTTTTGACATTATTATATGACGGTTGTTTAAATGAAATAAGTTTTAAGAGTGTTTGACCCATCCTTCAACACCAAATTTAAATATATTATTTTAAATTTAGTTCAGTTGAGATTAGCAATTCCAAATCTAAAATTATGCAAATGATCCTAGTGAAGGTGTGTGGAGTTTAAACACAGTGGTGCACTTCCTGTATTACCACATGTTGTTTTCCGTTTGAGAGAAGAACTCAGAAGAACTCAGCTTATACAGGGACATCTACCGCACCTGCCTCACACACAAAGCCCTCTGCATTGCGAGTGATCCCAAATCCAACTGCCAAATCCAACTGCCAACTGCCAACTGCAAGCAACCCAGAAATGGAGAAGCGGAAGAAGATGGATGGATGGATGGATGGATGGAAGTTCAACTTTGTCAAAGTTCAAAGTCAGCTTTATTGTCAAAAAACCATATGTACAGGTTGCACAGACAGGGTTTGAAATTGCAGCGCCCCCCTAGGCCCACAGTGAACATAAAACATCTGATAAACAAGACAATAAACACAATGACTAAAACATCACATACACCCACAGCAAAAGTACAGTAAACTTGTATATAATAGAAATAGGTAAAACACACAATGTGGAGCGTAATAAAGCACAAATGGTTTAATTTAAGCAGCAGTGTCAGTGTCATTTAAGTGTCATTTAAAGGAGAATTAACGTTTTTTTACAATCTGAGCCTTATTTCAGTAATAAAACAAGTTGTTTTACTCACCCATAGCACTTTGGTGTCATATGGAGCACTTCCAGAGATGTTTTAGATTTGCGATAGCCTAGCGCGAGTTCTAGCTGTAGCTCGGGGCATATAATATATTCCCCGAGCATGTAATATGCCCCGTGCGGTCTCCAAATAACACAAACTTTAGCACTTTTCAAATCATAGAAGCTCAATGTCTTAGTCTACGATTTTGTTTGAGTCAAAAGTGGCCTGTAATCCGAGATTTATCCATAATTTACAGCTTTGCGTTTCATGTTTGGGTCCCGGGAGCTGAGAGTGAAACAAGCTGTGACTCCGCACATGCGCACTGGCGTCCTCATCTACTCGAAACTATGGCTAAATCTCGGATTACAGGCCACTTTTGACTCAAACGAAATGATATGCCCCGAGCTACGGCTAGAACTCGTGCTAGGATATCGCTAATCTAAAACATCTCTGGAAGTGCTCCATATGACACCAAAGTGCTATGGGTGAGTAAAACAACTTGTTTTATTACCGAAATAAGGCTCAGATTGTAAAAAAACATTAATTCTCCTTTAAATGACACTTAAATGACACTGACACTGCTGCTTAAATTACACCATTTGTGCTTTATTATGCCACACAAGTTTACTGTACTTTTGCTGTGGGTATATGTGATGTTTTAGTCATTGTGTTTATTGTCTTGTTTATCAGATGTTTTATGTTCACTGTGGGCCTAGGGGGGCGCTGCAATTTCAAACCCTGTCTGTGCAACCTGTACATATGTTTTTTTGACAATAAAGCTGACTTTGACTTTGACAAAGTTGAACTTCCATCCATCCATCCATCTTCTTCCGCTTCTCCATTTCTGGGTTGCAGTCCAAGCAGACCTGACACCCAGAACACAATGCACCAGCCCCCATGGATAATCCCGCGGGTGGTGGGTCCACGGGAGGAAATTTGAACTTATAAAACACATATTAACATACCATTTCTACATTCCACTATTACATCCGTCAATAGCTTACAAAAAATACAACATACCAGTTAAAATGCTATCAAAAGCAGCCTTTATTTGCCATTCCATGACAAAAACAACAATCCTAAACTTGTTCACAGCATCCACTACAGTGCCACCTCTCTCCACAGGGGGGCACTGTGTCCCTTTGCAGCTGCAGCGGAATTTCTCTTGTATTTTTCCTCTTGTAGATTCATGGCAGCATGTTTCTGGGCAAGGACCGAGGAGCCCATCTGAATATCAAACAGAGGAGCGGCCAAAATTCAGGCGGCCCATTCCCGTGCGACCCGATGACATCACTGGCGGCCTCGTGGTGTGGTCCCGTTCTCTTGAGCAGATAAGAAATGCTCTAATCTTTGTCTTTTTTTGGATTCAAACTCGCTTGTTCATCGGCGGTGGGCCAGCTGTGGCCTATTTGCCGTTCTCGTTTTGCATCTAAACCAAACTCAATAAACTCTTCTAATTGAACAGCTTGATCAGTACACAAGCTTTTAACTCTGGAAGTGTTAACAGGCACACATATTGGACATTTTGACTTTTTTCTCTATTAGACCTTAATACATACATATTAAGGTAGGATTTTTTGTTTGTGTTGCATAAAGGTGCATTGTCTAAGTTTTCTGGTGGAAGGAGACGTTATAGCAGGGGTCATCAACCTTTTCAAAGCCGAGGGCTACCTTAAGGTCATCAAATAATACGAGGGCTACCAGTTCAGTTAAGATAATTCAAAAGTCTAAATAATGCACTTTTATGCTTGCCTGGAAGAATCCATGACTCATCGCTGTACCAGCGAGTGAGTCTGGTAACGCTTGGTCCAGAATGCGCTGCGGTTGCGCGTAGACAGACAGCTAAGTGAACCAATCAGAGATTGCGCCATCTTGATTCAAAACTGAGGCGGAACTTCCGCTGCCTAAGAGTGACTTTGCGGGCAAAGGCGGGTGCACTGACGTCACCATCTTTGAACGAATCAGAATCGCGGAGTCCGTTTGTAACCGGGGGAGCGAGAGTGGATGGAGGGTGTCCAAATGGTATCGCGCTGTATAGGAAATACAGAGAGATATCATTTGGCTGGCCAGGTAACTTTTATGCTGTATTATTATTTATTTGATCACAATGTATGCATACATGCATTAGTTATGTGTAAATGACCACATTTGTGTTTCACTGTCAAAGCGACATTTATTTTGTGCAAATGAACATGTCACAATTAGATTAGCAAAAATATACTAGTAATGTGGTAATGTAGTAATAAATTTAACATTATTTCAACTCCCTTTTTTGTTTTAAACAAATCAAACTCTTATGATTTCAACATTGAAGCAGGCTGAATGATTTCAAATAATAATAATAAACACCATTAGCTGAGCCGTACTGCTGTTGTCCACGGACTCGTCGCTCTGGATGCTGAACCACCTGCATTCACGTAAGTCCTTGTCCAGCTGCTCATTCAAGTTTTCGGAAATAGCAGACACCCGTCTTGTCACTGTACTCGCACCAAGTTGTACATCGGCCAGAGTTGAGATGACATCTGATCCATTTTTCTCGTCTTTAAAAATAGTCTCAGCAATTATCATCATCGCTCCTTTTACAGTTTCTCCAACTGAAAATGTCTTTTTGTTTTTTATCAAATAATTTGTTGCCTTGAAAGAAGCCTCGGTTGCCTTTTTAGCCTTTTTCAGTGGTCTAGTGAAGAAAGACTGCTGCTTGGCTAAAGCAGCCTTTCTCTCGTGCTTTCTGAGCTCGAAGTGCACTCTTAAGGGGAAAGTTTATGTTGAAGCTGCCGTGATTCGTAGCGACTTTCCACATTGTGCCGTTTCAAAATCGCCACTGTAGCTCCACAAATGAGACATACACACTTCTCTCTTTTCCATGTAAAAAAGAACTCTTCTTTCCAGTCGGTGTTAAAAACATATGATTTCTTTCTCTTCTCCGCCATGCTTTCTCGTCTTTTTTTTTTTTTTTTTTTGATGAGTCCAGCTGCATCAAACAGGTTCATTGTCATGCGCAGATAACGCAGAGAACTTTGAACTCGGACAACATATTTTAAATTTTAAAATCTGTAAGTGTTTTTATTATTAGCCTACTTTAAAATATGTGCATATAAAGGCGCAGCATTTTTGTAAAACATTATTATTTATATAAGTACGAGGGCGACCTGTTCTATTTTTAGAACCTGCTCTGCGGGCGACTGAAATGGGGCTCACGGGCGACCGGGTGCCCGCGGGCATAGGGTTGGTGACCCCTGCGTTATAGCTACAGTATGTCTGGAATGTTTCACCAGGGCTCTCAAGTCTCACGCATTGAGAGTGTGACACATGCAATTCGACGACTCACACGCCACACATGGCATTTTTCACGCTGATTTTTTTTCTTTTTCTTTTTTTGTGCCCAGAAAATCAGTCTGTTTGGCTCAGTTTATGCAGGCACCGCGCGTTTTCCGCGATTTTTTTTATATCTGCAAAGTGCGAGCCGCGCGGTGATGGGGGGCGCATTTCGGATGTCGCGCACAGGGATCCAAGGAGCGCTCAGGGAGTTAGTGTGTTTGCTCAGACACATTAAAAATTGGGGGGAACATTGGCCATGTCCCAATTCCAAGTATTACTAGGCGCAAAAGAATAATATTTTTGTCTGTAGGGAACAAGGAGCAGACCACCCGGTTCATTGAGCTGAGGCGGTATCTGTTCCATTTCGCAGACGGACATGTGATCCCCGGACTGCACTCAGGGCTCAGCGAGTATGCACCGTCTCGACTGCAGGCTGAGACCACACTCCGAACCGTGCATTCGCTGAATTGGGAAACGGCGAACATCGCAGAGTAGCAAGTGTAAATAATGGGTGGGGATTTATGACGATTTATGCAACGGTGGCCGACGAGGGTCCGAAAGGAGGACAAAATGTAAAAAAGGAGGACACGTGACAGACGGCCGGACAGACAGCTCTAAAACCAGACTGTCCGGACGAAATCTGGACGAATGGTCACCCTAACTGTCAGTGAACGACAAAACTGAGAACCATCAGGTAATAACTTCATTTCTATAACTCTCATTAGTTGCTTTGTAGTTTAAGTTTGCTCTTTAGACAAACTTACACAGGGCTCTGTGTAAATGCAATCGCAATTTGACCCCCCCCCCCACCCCCGCTCTTCGGAAATTACAGTCTCACGCACGACCCCGCTCAAAACTTGAGAGCCCTGGCTTCACAGTATGGCAGGCAGTAAACCTTTTAATCTTCACGGAGACCAAACCAGACCACATTACAGGTTAGATCTGTGGAGAGGTGACCCCGCTCACAGTCAGAATGTCTGTTTTTGTAGGTATTTTTGAGCTATAAAACCACCTGGCTGTAACTGAGTAAGGTAGAGCTGTTTAATGTGCTGTGGAATATTACAGGCTGAAAAATGACATCTCCATAGAAACAAGCAGGCAGTGAAGTTACACAGTGCATGTTTAAACAGCTTGATCAGCACACAAGCTTTTAACTCCAGAAGTGCTTACAAACACATATCTTCATATCAGACTTTGTCCTTATTTAGACCTTAATATCATTATTTTATTTATTTGAATAGCAGCCAAAAACGCACTTGGCTATGTTCATGTTTTTTGTTTGAGTTGCTTAATCAGCTGAACAAAAGAGAAGGTTACTGCATATAGTGGCAGAAAATACTACAATACTATGCAGTAATAGTATTTAATTTGAACTTCTGGGGTTCTTTTTTTTAAAGACAATACAGTAACGTGTGTTTACCTTGTTGACATGGCTGCTCGCTGCTGCATCTTCAGAACTGTCACCGATGTTGGTGATGTGTCATTTTTGTGTTCTGGTGAGTCTCCCTTGGTGTTCACCAAAAGGAATGTGAAAAAGAAACAGTTTCTTTTTCACATTCCTTCACATTCACATTCAACAGCAAGGGAGACTCACCAGAACAAAAAAGCAAGGCACAGCAGGAAAACCTAAAATCCACCATATCAGACCACTGTAAAAGAAATAATTAACAGACATTATGGATTGGGAAAAAAACAAGTTCAAACACTGGATCAGGGAGGCCATTGAAATCAGGAACCGAGGCACGGACAGCATTAAAGGGGTAGTGCTTTTTTTAAAATGTTCATCTATATGGGTTTCAGACATCCCAAGTTCCAAAAACTCATTTCAGGGAGATGTCGTCCAGATGTCGTTAGATTCTGTCATCTCGCTGCACTAAATTATAACTTCTGTGAGAAAGTAATTTGAAGCCCGCCCACACTGAAAGCTGATTGGCTAGTTTTGTTGAGTGTAACCAATCAGCGCGTTCTCTGGCCACTGCTCGCTTAAACACACACACACACACACACACACACAGGTTCCACAAGCGCAAATTCGCTCCTCTCTCTCTCTCTCTCTCTCTCTCTCTCTCTCTCTCTCTCTCTCGTGCGCATTCCGTTTGCAGTAGTCCGTGCATGATACAAGAGTTATTATCTTGCGTCCAAAACAAAACAAAAAACGTCTAAAATCAGGGATATTTTATCGGACACGCGGGCATCAGGGAGCCACTATAATTTTCCGCGAGACTCCCGGAACTTCCGGGAGGTTTGGGATGTCTGGGGTTTCCTTCTAAAAGTTACATGTGTTGACACCAGCTTACCTCTGACAGTCTCAGCTGATCCCGGTTCGGTTCGCTTTCTGGAGCCCACGTAAGTAGGTCCGGTAACTTCCCTGGAACATGAAATAAAGCTTGTTTTTCTTCTCAAAACAAAACATTTGTTAGAAAGGTGAAATATTTGCGTCCGAAACAGTTGTCCACGAAACATCCAGCAGCGTAGTTAGCGTTCGCATATTGTGTCTCTCGATTCGTATCACTGCGTGCATATTAGCTGTATTAGCCTGTTAACCTTTAGCGGAAGTATACGGCGGACGCGGTCCGCCGCAAGCCGAAGTTTACAAGTGAACAGGCTAATACACGTTACTTTACACACGTTACACACAACTTTTAGAAGGAAACAGCAGCTGACCACGCCTACAGGAAGTAACAACAGCTGACCACGCCTACAGGAAGTAACAACAGCTGACCACGCCTACAGGAAGTAACGACAGCTGACCACGCCTACAGGAAGTAACGACAGCTGACCACGCCTACAGGAAGTAACAACAGCTGACCACGCCTACAGGAAGTAACAACAGCTGACCACGCCTACAGGAAGTAAGAACAGCTGACCACGCCTACAGGAAGTAACAACAGCTGACCACACCTACAAGAAGTAAGAACAGCTGACCACGCCTACAGGAAGTAACAACAGCTGACCACGCCTACAGGAAGTAAGAACAGCTGACCACGCCTACAGGAAGTAAGAACAGCTGACCACGTCTACAGGAAGTAACAACAGCTGACCACACCTACAGGAAGTAACAACAGCTGACCACGCCTACAGGAAGTAAGAACAGCTGACCACACCTACAGGAAGTAACAACAGCTGACCACGCCTACAGGAAGTAACAACAGCTGACCACGCCTACAGGAAGTAAGAACAGCTGACCACGCCTACAGGAAGTAACAACAGCTGACCACACCTACAGGAAGTAACAACAGCTGACCACGCCTACAGGAAGTAACAACAGCTGACCACGCCTACAGGAAGTAACAACAGCTGACCACGCCTACAGGAAGTAAGAACAGCTGACCACACCTACAGGAAGTAACAACAGCTGACCACGCCTACAGGAAGTAAGAACAGCTGACATATGACACATCGGCCGTTTCCCAATTCACCGACGGCACACTTGTTAGCGTCCTTGGAACGGGATATGCGTCATATCTGGCGCGACAAGCGCCGTTCCATTCGTTTTTTTCCCCCTGCACCGTCGAGACGAGCTCTGAACGGCGCCGTCGTTTCCATGGAAATCGGGGCGTGGACCAAGCGTGCAAACATGCACGCTTCGCACACTTAAAAGCCCCAGCATGCACAGCGCGGGAGGATATATGACTACAAAGACCGACTCGCCAGCGACATCCACAAGTGAGAGTTGCGACGTCACTATAAAAAATACGTACTGGTTCACCTCACCTACAACTATGCTACATGAAACTCTTCATAAACTACGTTAAACATGTGTGACGGTAGCCGTAACGGCATAGTTCACGGCACCTGTATTACCGTTCACATGCTTTTCCCCTTACACTTCTATATTTCCTTTGCTGTTGTAATGCTGGATATTCTACAGTATCGCCATGTCCAGCGTTTACTCTAAGCTGCGCACTGCTCGCACATTCTCAGCGCACAAGAAAACTTGTGCAGCGCCCTGTAAATCAGGGATGAAAGAGCTTTTTATTCAGCCGCGGGGTCATTTTTTTATATCTGCAAAGTGCGAGCCGCGGGGCGGGGGGAGAAGGGGTTCATTTCGGATGTGGAGTTAGTGTGTGTTTGCTCAGACACATTAAAAATTAGGGGGAACATTGGCCATGTCCCAATTCCAAGTATTACTAGTCGCAATAGTATAATATTTTTGTCTTTAGGGAACAAGGAGCAGACCACCCGCCTCATTGAGCTGAGGCGGGACTTGTTCCATTTTGCAGACGGCCATGTGAGAAATGTAGTGCACTAAGGACAGAGCGAGTGTGCGCCGTCTCGACGACAGCCTGAGTGCACACTGACAAGCGTGCCGTCGCTGAATTGGGAAACGGCCGAAGTAACAACAGCTGACCACACCTACAGGAAGTAACAACACCAGTGACAGTTCTGAAGATGCAGCAGCAGCAGCTGAAACATGTCAACAAGGTAAATACACGTTACTGTATTGTCTTTAATAAAGAACCCAAGAAGTTAAAGTAAGTTACATAAGACAAAATGAACATCTTAATTTTAATATATTTTAATAGTATTTATTGTTGTGTTGCATCACTAAGCAAGAACTGTAATGTATAATTTGGAGTTTATAGTGTTTGATTAGTAGATTTTTTTTAATTGATTTTATTATCAATAATATTTCACAAAAAATATTATTTCACAAAAAAAGAAAAAAAACTCTAAACACACACACACACACACACACACACACACACACACCTACACACACACACACACACACACACACACACAAAAGACCCCCAAAAAAACAACAACAACAACAAATAAATAAATAAGATAAAAATGAAATACTCTCCTATTGTATTGTTATCACATTGTTGATGTCTTTTTATACTTTATGAATGAAATAAACAAACAATTTATAACCTTACACATCATGGTAATACTAACCAAAAATGTACTTTTGTAAGAGGAAAATATATTACACCAGTAGCAAAAGTATGATGTCTGAAAACTACAATTGAAGTACAATTTTACTAAAAAGTTACCCACATTAATGTGACTGTGAATGTGACTAGTATCCGTCATTTTTAGTGATCAAAGGATGTACTAGCAGATTCTATGATCAAACTCACCAGGAGATGGACTGAAGCGCTGCACTTTGAGAGGAAGTACACACTTTTCTTGCATTTCTGTGAGCCAGTTCCTGTTCCTGTGTTTCCAAGTCCAGCTCGGCTCACAGCGGGGCCCTCGATATGTGGTACAGAACAAAGCATCTCAAAGTAGAGCAGACAATAAGAAGTCCAAGTCTCGTATTATGACAAAGGAGAAATGGGAGAGAAACTACAAAACTGTGGCTCTTGTGCAGTCCTCGGTTTGCGGTGGTCAGCAAAAGCAAAGGGCAGTTCACAGTGATTTGAAACAGGGTTCAATGTGCAACAGATGGAAGCTGTTTTTTTTCTGATAGTAATAATTATGTCAGAAGGCACTATGCATTTAAGAGGACCTGTACCATAGACTGCACTATATAGAAATAAATGGACATAGCTCACGCACTAGCTGCCACGTTCCAAATAGAAAGTTCACATGCAGGCACTTCTAACTCCATCAACTATGGCTCCCATTGACTTAAAGGGACAGTGTGTAAGATTTTTACCCGTTAATTACTGAAATTGAAGATACCCATTCAAAAATACAGTGTTTTCCAAGCCTTTTCACTTCCATCATGAAATCAAAGTATTCTTTTGGACTTAGATATAGTCACATAAAAGGGGGATCTTCCCCATGCAGAGGCAGCCATTTTGAATACGAGAGCCGCAGAAGGACATTTGGGCTCCGCCTTCGCCTTCGGCAAGGCTCGTGGTTTTGGGTAAACAACACAAGCATGCTGCCGGATCAGACGTCGTAATGGATCTAACACGTGTTTTGGACTAAATTGTTTTACTGGATTTTATTTGCTGGATCCTTACGGACAAATTGAGAGCAAGTTTATGGTGAAATACAGAGTTTGACCTGTGCAAAGCATTCTAAGGTAAGCTAACCTCGTTTTGTGCTTTTCTGTATAAAAGCCCCATGTGCTCGGGGAGTGATTGTTGTGCAGGGAAATGAATTGCATAGTCAAAAAGAGGAGACTGTAAGGTTTCATTTGATGTGTAGAGTGTCATGGTACATGATCGGGAATGTGAAAAAAACAAAAAAACAAAACGGGACCGCATTTTATTTATACAGTAGCGGCGCGGCTCGTGCGCAGGTCCCTCGAGGTCTGCCGTAGCTAAAACAGAAAGTGGGGCTTTAAATTGGAATACTGTTGCCCCTCTCTCTGCAACTGCTGCTGTGAACCTCGTCATTTTGGTCTTAAAAATGTCCAAATTAACCTGTTTTACATGATCCTGGTGTTTTTATTTTGCTATTTTGTCAGTTTAAAAAAAGTCCTATTCCTAATATGGATCCAATATGGCTCCAAATTTGCTCCTATAACCGCTAGCCCCATGAGCTTCATTTGACTGGAGCCGAATGCTCTGGGTGATGTCACACTCCCTTAGTCCACTTGTTTCACCGTGTATTTGAGCAAAATGTGCCTAGCCCCAATACGGAGATATTGTTCAGATTTTTATATAGCGCTATAACACCTTCAAATAACTCAAATCTCTATACAGCAAGGAACCACTCACCTATTCACACACACATTTATATAATAATGTACACAGACGCTGGCCACGTTTACATAAGGGCTTTAATTCCAATTAAAAGTAATTTAATTCCGAATAAAAATTGATTCC
>JAVJIX010000067.1:3437500-3467500 GCA_036785185.1 Paratrypauchen microcephalus
TGGTGTTATCACAGTTTAAGACATGCACAAAATACAGAATATGAATGAAAAGGGGTCAGAGGAGGATTATTAATGCTTTTAGGTCACTGTATATAACAATGTATATTTGTCTATTTATTCAGTTAACATTATTTTATTATAAATATTATGACCTGGATGTTATTTGTCATGTGACCCCTAACCAGAGGCCTGTGTTGCATATTGGGGACGAATATTGTTATGGCTAGTGTTGTTGTATTAATCTGCTTTGTTCAATTTACATCTGTCAATGATCGTACCTATTATTATGTTTTCCTCTTCTACTCTTCTTCATTCAATTGCACAATGAATTAATAATAAATGGTGAAAAGGATACTTCTAGTGTCATCACCTGAAGAGTGCAAAACAATTGGAATTACCAATCTCTACTGAACAAAAGGTAAAATGTAGCTGTTAACTATGATCGCTTCATGACATTACAAGTTGGAACAGAGCATTTTGAGCTTTGAAAATGTAGACAGACGAATAATGCAGTGTGAATGAACAAAACACAACTCAAACGTTACAATTTTCCAGCAGTACAAATATCTGTAATTTACTTAAAGCCCCAGTGTGTAGGATTTGTGGCGCATAGGTGGATGGTGCTATTGCACTTTCTGTTTTAGCTACGGCAGACCTCGAGGGTCACCCGCGCACGAGCCGCGCGCCGCTACTGTATAAATAAAATGCGGTCCCGTTTTTTTTTTTTTTTTTCCTTTTCTCATGAAAACACACATTCCCGATCATGTACCATGACACTCTACACATCAAATGAAACCTTACAGTCTCCTCTTTTTGACTATGCAATTAATTTCCCTGCAAAATAATCACTCCCCGAGCACATGGGGCTTTTATACGGAAAAGCACAAAACGAGGTTAGCTTACCTTAGAATGCTTTGCACAGGTCAAACTCTGTATTTCACCATAAACTTGCTCTCAATTTGTCCGTAAGGATCCAGCGAATAAAATCCAGTAAAACAATTTAGTCCAAAACACGTGTTAGATCCATTACGAGTCTGATCCGGCAGCATGCTTGTGTTGTTTACCCAAAACCACGAGCCTTGCCGAAGGCGAAGGCGGAGCCCAAATGTCCTTCTGCGGCTCTCGTATTCAAAATGGCTGCCTCTGCATGGGGAAGATCCCCCTTTTATGTGACTATATCTAAGTCCAAAAGAATACTTTGATTTCATGATGGAAGTGAAAAGGGAAAAGGAAACAATGTATTTTTGAATGGGTATCTTCAATTTCAGTAATTAACGGGTAAAAATCTTACACACTGTCCCTTTAACATAAGACAGACACGTTTTATGGGATACTGTGGATCATTCCAGGCAATTTACAGGCATTTTCAATAATATAATTCATGTTAAC
The DNA here is from genome assembly GCA_036785185.1 of Paratrypauchen microcephalus. Lineage (NCBI taxonomy): Eukaryota > Metazoa > Chordata > Actinopteri > Gobiiformes > Gobiidae > Paratrypauchen > Paratrypauchen microcephalus. The sequence continues at coordinate 3,438,890 of JAVJIX010000067.1, forward strand.
TGAATAAATAGACAAATATACAGTGTTATATACAGTGACCTAAAACCATTAATAATGTTATGTTCTGGGGCTGCTTTGCTGTATCTGGCACAGGGTGTCTTGAATCTGTGCAGGGTACAATGAAATCTCAAGACTATCAAGGGATTCTAGAGAGAAATGTGCAGGCCAGTGTCAGAAGGCTTGGTCTCAGTCACAGGTCATGGGTCTTGCAACAGGACAATGACCCAAAACACACAGCTAAAAATACCCAAGAATGGCTAAGAGGAAAACATTGGAATATTCTAAAGTGGCCTTCTATGAGCACTGACCTAAATCCTATTGAGCATCTTTGGAAGGAGCTGAAACATGTTTCACAGTAGGGGCAGTGTTCTTTCCTTGATATGCTTCATTTTTCCGTCTGTGAACATAGAACTGATGTGCCTTGGCAAAATGTTTCATTTTTGTCTGATCTACATCTACAGAACATCTACAGGACATTCTCCCAGAAGCTTTGTGGCTTGTCAACATGTAGTTTGGCAAATTCCATCTGGCTTTTTTATGATTTGTTTTCAATAATGGTGTCCTCCTTACTGTTACTGTGTCAGGGGTGACCATTAAGTCCACTTTGCCTCAAACAACGACGGATGGTGCGATCTGACACTGATGTTCCTTGAGCTTGAAGTTCACCTTTAATCTCTTTAGAAGTTTTTCTGAGCTCTTTTGTTACCATTTGTATTATCCTTCTCTTTGATTTGTCATCAATTTTCCTCCTGTGGCCATGTCCAGGGAGGTTGACTACAGTCCAAATTTCTGAATAATATGTGCAACTGTAGTCACAAGAAGATCAAGCTGCTTGGAGATGGTCTTATAGACTTAGACTTAGACAAACTTTATTGATCCACAAGGGAAATTGTTTTGGGTACGGTAGCTCACTCATCAAATATAATATACAATATAAAACAGAGGGTAAAAGAACAAGAAGAAAAATAGATGGCATAGGAACAAAAGAGCAATAGACCTGTGTCAGATGAGACACAATTATATACATAAGATAATGGTAATAAATATATATGTACAGTCAAATTTAAATAGAAAAGTAGTAGTCAAATACAAAATACAGTATCAAATATGATGTTCAGTACCAGCTGTGTACAGTTGTAGGGAGTATTATGTGTTACATAAGGTGAGTTGTTGTACAGTTGTAGGGAGTATTATAGTATGAATGTCGTCCTGTACCTCTCACTGTTTGAGCGGAGCTCTAGGAGCCTGTTGGAGAATGAGCTCCTCTGTCCCTCTATGGTCTGGTACAGTGGGTGAGCAGGAGTGTCCATGATGGAGAGCAGTTTGTCCAGTGTCCTCCTGTCCCTCACTTTGACAAATGTCTCCAGCTCAGAGCCAATCACGTGACCAGCTTTGCGGATCAGTTTGTCAATCCGTCCGATGTCTCTTTTACTGGTGCTGCTCCCCCAGCAGACAACAGCAGAGTACAGGGCGCTGGCCTCCACAGACTGGTAGAAGATCTCCAGTAACTTACTGCACACATTGAAAGATCTGAGCTTCCTCAGGAAGTAGAGTCTGCTCATGCTCTTGTACACAGCATTACAGTTGTCCCTCCAGTCCAGCCTGTTGCTCACATGAACGCCCAGGTACTTGTAGCAGTCCACGATCTCCACCTCATGACTCTTGATGTTAATAGGCTCCACAGGTGACCTCATCCTCCTGAAGTCAATTACCAGTTCCTTGGTCTTGTCTAAGTTCAGGAGGAGATGGTTTGCCTGGGACCACTCCACAAAATTTGCAATCAGTGTTCTGTACTCCATCTCCTGTCCATCCCTGATACACCCGACCACCGCAGAGTCATCAGAGAACTTCTGCAAATGGCAGGACTCTGAGCTGTACTGGAAATCAGAGGTGTACAGAGTGAACAGGAACGGAGACAGGACTGTACCCTGAGGGGTTCCTACATTACTGACCACAGTGTCAGACAGGGTGGTCCCCATTCGCACGTACTGAGGCCTGACAGGTAGTCAGTAATCCAGGAGACAGTGGAGGAGCTGACACCCATCCTGAGCAGTTTCTCACCCATCAGAGAGGGCTGGATTGTGTTAAAGGTGCTGGAGAAATCAAAGAACAAAATCCTAAAACTAAAAATCCTAAAAAAAACACTATCCAGGTGTGAGTGAGTCCGCTGCGGAAGATAGATTATGGCGTCCTCCACACTCATGTGGGCCTGATATGCAAACTGGAGAGGGTCCAGGGATGGTGCCACCAGGGGTCTGAGCTGAGACAGAACAAGTCTCTCAAACACTTTCATGACATGAGATGTCAGTGCAACTGGTCTGAAGTAATTGAGTCCAGATGGGACAGGCTTCTTGGGCACTGGCACAATGCAGCAGGTCTTCCAAAGCACTGTTATTGCCATTGTCAAGTGAACAGAGTTCACAAAACTAGGAACTTGTCTCGGTGATAAGGTGCAAACATAAAACACTAAATAATAATAGTAATAACTAGAGTATAGACACTAAATAATAATAATAACTAAAATATAGCTATAATATAGTAAAAAATAATAAGCAATCCAAATAACAAAAAGGTCCAGATGAGCAGCATTAGAACAGTAGTGCAAACATGACGTGATTAAAGTGACTAGTGATATAAAGTGTCCAGCTTTGTGCAGATGTTATGAATTGTTCGTGAGTCCAACAGCAGAGGGAAAGAAACTGTTCTTGTGACGGGAGGTTCTGGTCCTGATTGACCGTAGCCTCCTACCAGAGGGAAGTGGCTCAAATAGTCCATGTCCAGGGTGAGAAGTGTCAGCTGCTATCCGGCCTGCTCGCTCCCGAGTCCTGGAGACGTACAGGTCCAGGATAGATGGAAGGCTGCAGCCAATCACCTTCTTGGCAGAGCGCACAATGCTCTGCAGTCTCTGTTTGTCCCTGACAGTGGCTCCAGCACCACACAGTGATGGAAGAGGTGAAGATGGACTCAATGATGGCCGTGTAGAACTGCACCATCATCTGGACTGGCAGCTTGGCTTTTCTTAGCTGCCGCAGGAAGTACAACCTCTGCTGGGCCTTCTGGATGAGGGAGTTGATGGTCGGCTCCCACCTGAGGTCCTGTGTGATGCAAGTGCCCAGGAACCGGAAGGAGTCCACTGTGGTGATGGGGGAGTCTGTCAGGGAGAGAGGAGGCAGGGGGGCTGTGACTTTCCTGAACTCCACGATCATCTCCACTATCTTCTGGTGGTTGAGATCCAGGTTGTTGCTGCTGCACCAGGACACCAGCCGGTCCACCTCCCTCCTGTAGGCAGACTCATCGCTGTCAGAGATGAGCCCGATGAGGGTGGTGTCATCCACAAACTTAACCAGGGAGACTCCAGGGAGGTGTTAACGATGTCCGTGAAGACAGGAGCCAGTTCTTTAGGAGACTCCAGGGAGGTGTTAACGATGTCCGTGAAGACAGGAGCCAGTTCTTTAGCGCAGTGTCTCAGAGACACCGTCCGGGCCTGGGGCCTTGCAGGGGTTCTGCTTACTAAAGAGTTTAGCCACGTCCTGCTCCAAGACAGTGAGAGCAGTGGGGGAGGAGGAGGGGTCCAGGTTGGGCATGGCTGGAATGTCTATGGTGGAGTGGGGGGTGGGGGAGGGGTGTGTGTCAAACCTGGCATAAAAGTCATTCAACTCTTCTGCCAGGCGTTTGTTGTCCACAGCGGGAGGGGCTCTGGGCTTGTAGTTTGTAATTTGCCTAAGCCGTCTCCAGACAGAGCCAGAGTCATTTGACGAGAAATGGTGCTTCAGGCGTGTATTGTACTTCGACTTAGCTTTCTCCACCTATCTGCTAAATGAGTACCTGCTGCGTCTGAAGCTTTCTCGTTCTCCGGATCTGTATGCTGTTTCAACTTCCCTCCTAAGCTGCCTCAGTCTAGGTGTGAACCAGGGTTTGTCGTTGTTGAAGGTGACTCTGGTACATGACGGAATTATGCTGTCCTCGCAGAACTGAATGTATGACGTCACAGTGTCTGTGTACTCATCCAAGCTGTTCATTGCAGTTTTAAACATATTCCAGTCTGTAAAATCCAAACACGTCTGAAGCTCCTCCACAGCCTCACTGGTCCACTTCTTAGAAGTCCTCACTGTCGGCTTGGAGAGCTTCAGCCGTTGTTTGTAAGCAGGGATGAGATGAATCATCACGTGGTCTGAGAAGCCGAGAGCTGCACGGGGCACAACTCTATACGCACCGCTGACTGTTGTGTAACAGTGATCCAGCGTATTCTGCTCTCTCGTGGGGCAATTTATAAATTGTTTGTATTTTGGCAGTTCGTGGCTCAGATTCCCTTTATTAAAATCCCCCAGGATAATCAATAAAGAGTCCGGGAAGGTCCGCTCTATCTTCAGTACCTGGTCTGCGAGCGCGCGCTGAGCCTCATGCACGTTCGCACATGGCGGAATGTAAACAGCAGCCAGGATGAATGAGGCGAACTCACGTGGAGAGTAGAATGGTTTACAGTTAATGAAAAGATATTCCAGAGCGGGAGAGCAGTGTTGGGAGATCACAGTTACGTCCGAGCACCATGCATTGTTGATAAAGAAACAGACCCCTCCACCTTTTGTCTTTCCTCCTGCGTTAGCCCGCTGCCTGTCCGCGCGGTAGAGCTGGAATCCCGCCAGGTTAAGCGAGCAGTCCGGGATGTGTTCATTGAGCCAAGTCTCCGTGAAGCACAAGATGCAGGAGGAAGAAAAGTCTCTGTTTCTTCTTATCAGCAGCGCCAGCTCGTCCATTTTGTTGCTGAGTGACCGGACGTTGGAGAGGAATATCCCAGGTAAGAGCGTCCGTGTGCCGCATCTCCTCAGACGCACGACAGAACCTGAGCGCTTCCCCCGTCTACGTCGCCTCACTCTTTTGGCCAAAAAGTGAACTAGATCTACTGCAGGCACTAAAAAAAACTGGCAGTAGATCAACAGGAGTGGTTGTTCTGAAGTTTAGAAGCTCTTCACAGGTGTAAGAGCACGCAGACGCACGATTAACGCACAAAAACAGACAAAAACACACAGCACCAAACACCATGGCAGCCATACGTGGCGCCATCTTGCTAGGCATTAACATAGAGCCGGGTTTCTCCGTGGAGGTGGGGGCAGGCGTGGGAGCAGAGGTGATGGGCTGTTGATTGGTCTGTATAGAGGTGTGGATTAGGCGTCTGGGAGGTGTAAAGATGGAGGTGCCAGTTGAGGAAAAGCGATTAAAATGTAAATTAAGTAAGTTTGACCTGTCTGGGCTATTGTCTTGCTGTTTGGGTCTGGAGAGGCCAGAAATAGCTTTCATTTCCTTCCAGACCTCTCTAGTGTTATTTTGTTTGAGTTTAGTCCCCAACTCCCTCCCATAAGCCTCCTGACCCCGCCTCAGTTGGACTTTTAGCTGTTGCTGCACCCTCCTCATCTCGTTCTTATCACCAGAGTTGAAGGCCCTCTTCTTCTTATTGAGCAGAGCCTTCAGCTTGCTGGTGATCCAGGGCTTGTTGTTGGAGTAACATCGAACAGTGCGTGTGGGGACGGCTGTATCCTCGCAGAAGTTAAGGTAATCTGTGATACAGTTCGTCATGCTGTCAGTGTTTTCCCCATGGGGTGAGCAGAGCACATTCCAGTCCATGGTCCTATAGCAGTCTTGGAGGGCACTGATGGCATCGTCACTCCACCTTCTCACAGTTCTAGTGGTGACAGGAGCCTCTTCACTGCAGGGACATATTGAGGTGTTAACAGGACCAGAATGTGATCAGATCGTCCCAGTGGGGGCAGGGCAGTGACACTGTATGCCTCCCTGGAATTAGCATACAGTAAGTCCAGAGTTTTGTTGTCCCGAGTCTTACAATCCACATACTGATGAAATGTGGGTAAAACACTGTCCAATGTGGCATGATTAAAGTCCCCAGAAATCAGTAGTAATGCCTCAGGATACTTTGACTGCAGAGCAGTAACCACCGTGTGTATTCTGTCCCGGGCTCCCTCTTCGTCCGCCGAGGGAGAAATGTAAACTCCGATAAACAGTACAGACGTAAATTCTCTCTGTAAATAATATGGACGCATTCCCATAACCATAAATTCAATATCCGGCGCACAGTAATATGGCCAGGATTACACCACCTCTCATTCACCAACACAGCAATCCCGCCTCCCTTCTTCTTACCGCAAAGAAGCGAGACTCTGTCCGTCTTAAAGCCGGGTACAGATGCGCTGTGGTCCGAAGTTCATATGAAGCCAGGTTTCCGTGAAGCACATGATAGAGCTGACCGCATACTCCCTCTAGGTCTGAACAAGCGCACACAGTTCATCCATCTTATTTCCCAGTGACCTTACGTTCCCCATCAGAACTGACGGGACCACAGGCCGGAATTTTCTCCTCCGCTGTTTCACTTTTGCTCCGGCGCAGCATCCTCTGCATGGTCTTCTCCGTAGTTCCACAGGAATGTCCGGTTTAGGTCCAGAAAGCGCAGAGGACTTAGAAAGAGACAGGAGCTGTTCCCTTGAATACACATTGGGGAGACTGCTCTGCTGAGCCATGCAGACAGCACAAAGAGGCAAGCTGAAATCCAGAAAAAATGCCAAAAATGCCCCCCAAAAAAATAGCGCACATAGTGCTAACTGGATGGCTAAAGTGTTACCTTTAACATGCTTGTCTATAGTTTTCTTTCTAATCTCCTGAGCAGGGGCAGATCTAGCCATTTTGGGGCCCTAGGCGAAATATAGACATGGGGCCCTCAAAAGTCATTCGTCAAACACACACGCGCACACAAAATAAGGGTGTGCGTGTGTGTTAGAATTAAGATTTCAATTTTCTTGTGCGTGTACTGTGACAGGGGTGACAGTTGGGGCCCCTCTCAACGAGCAGGTTTGGTGGGGCCCCTAGGTGAATGCCTATGTTTGCCTAATGGTAAGTCCACCTCTGCTCCTGAGACAACTGTTTCCTTTGCTTCCCCTGGTCCATGTTGAGTGTGGTACACACCACGTCACCAAACAGCACATTGTCTACCTGTAGCTCTATATATAGGCCCACTGACTGAGAACAACATTGTAGACACCTCTGATGCTAATTAGTGGACACACCTTGGATTAACATGTCTTTTCTAGGGGTACCATCATTTTTGTCCAGGCATGTTTCATGAGCAGGCCCGGATCTAGATTGCACAGATTGGGGGGGCATTTCAAAATTTTGGTGGGGCATAGTGTGGAGTTTCATGTGGAACATTTTTCCTTCTAATGCACGCACACACACACACACGCGCACACACACATGCACGCACGCACACACAGAGAACCAGCGCACACGGGCAGGACAGCAGGCTGCTTCCACTGCGCTACCCGCCCCATGGAGCTTGCTCCGCGGCTGCACATGAGGACAGACCCCGGGGTCATGATGGAGCTGTGGGGCTGAAGTGGCACACAAAGCCCAGAGTGGAGAAGCACCGTGCAGCACGCGTGTTCATGCAAACAGTGGGCAAAAATGAGCGGCAAAAATGAGCGGCAAAATGAGCGCGTTGTGCTCGGGTAAGCGGCTTAGCGAATCAGAAGTCGTGGCATTTTGGCGGAGCAAACAAGAAAACGTGATAGGCAGGTTGAAATTACATCAAATACAGTTGACCAATTGGGTGGGCAATTGGGTGGGCAGGAGAACATTTTGGGTGGGCATAACCCACCCCTGCCCACTTCTAGATCCGGCCTCGTTCATGAGTTTATTTTTTTAAATAATTCTGTTGAAGCATGGTTGAAAAGCAATGTCTCACTTTCACTGGTTAAACTTCATAGAATTTTTTATTTATCATTACTTTTGTCAGATTCAAGTTATTTCTGTGACCATTATGAGTTTTTCTTTCATTAACCGAACGATACCAACAATTTTGTCCATGTGTGTATGTCTCCCAGCTGGCCTGGGAACGCCTTGGGGTACCCCCAGAGGAGCTGGAGGAAGTGTCTGGAAGTCCCTGCTTAGACTGTTGCCCCTGCGACCCAGCCCTGGATAAGCGGAAGAAAATGGATGGATGGATGGATGGAAGTTCTTTCTGGTCAGATTGTGTTATTCTAACAAAGTCTAGACAGAGCTGAGCCTTGAGTTGCAGATGCTATCAGCTGCAAAGTGTCAACAGGAAGTCAAAGTGTTGTGAGACATGATTAGAGCACTCAGAAGTGGTTGAGTTTATAATTGATTTTCATAGCATCTGTCTCTGAGTGTTCACAGTGTAACAGTTGACTGCTCATGTGACAAGAGTGTAAATATGTAAACAGATGAGTGTGGCTCTGAACTACAGTTTTAATCACTGCTTCAGTCGCTGTTCATTCCATTTTCAAATAGATGTAAAACCAGCAAATCAAAATTACTGATTGAAAATTTCCCTTATTCAAACTCATCATTGGATGCTCGTTTCGTCTCAAGGCTCATTTATGTTCCACTTTTCCACGTAAATAATCCGTGCATTCCAAGTGTGTCGGGTGCACTGGACAACTTTTCTGATGGAGGGTCCGTCACATGCTTGTCTCCGTGGAGATGTTATCGCTTTCCCTGTAATGTTCCATGGTATGACTTTAAACACATCTATCTAGTATTTATTCATTACGGGTGTTTCTATTGCTCAAAAATCAAACCGTTCTGTCTGTGAACAGGGTTGCCTCTTTGCAGATCTGACCTGTAATGTAGCCTGTAGTTGTCTCCCTTGATGTAGTCATGATGGAACATTCTAGACAAAGCAATAACATCCCCATGGAGGTAAGCAAGTGACGGACCTTCCACCAGAAAAGCTGCGCAATGCACCTTTAAATAACCACCAAGGGCGCTGAAAGTCAGTTTGAGAATTGACAAAATCGAGCGGAACTAAATCGAGCGGAACTAAATCGAGCGACAAATAAACAAACGTGGAGGCGCCCACCGCAGTTTTTAGATGGTACCTGTTGGAAAAGCATTTATTTGCGTTTATTATTTTATTACTGCCCCCAGTGGTCAGCTCTGGTACAGCTCCGTTGCTAAGATACCAAATGACGGACAGAACAACACAGAGAACAGACAAATATCTCCACACGTATCCATGTGTATCTAGAATGTAAAGTGTAAATGATTCTTTACACTGCTTAATCCTTTCACTTCGTAGCTTTCCTCATAACAAGTTCATTAGACCTGAATATCCAGCAGTGTCACCAATAAAATTTTTTCCTTGCGTTTTAATAAAGTCTGGGCGTAGGTTACAGTCGCCTTGGAGACAGGCTGAGTTCATTAATGTTGTGAGTGGAATCCCGTGACACTGCACGCTTGGCGCCATTAAAGCAAAGTGCTCCTCCGAACGTGGATCTCATGGGCCACGCTGGTCTTTAATAAACACCGACAGCTTTTACACGGCTCTAAGGACAGCAAGAGATTATGGCTAATGTCCGACAAGTCACCATTAAACACAGTGACTAATGAGACTAAGTGCAGAGTCAACCTTTGCCTGTACAGTATTCTACTGGTTTGAAGAAGGAAGGGTATAACGTGTAATATGGACCCTTTAACCTGCATTTTGAGAACACATATCATTTATTTCTCAGGTCGTTTTCACACCTGCCTTGTTTGGTTCGTTTTAAACGAACCAGAGTTCGTTTGCTCCTTTGATTCGGACCTTTTGGGCTGGTGTGAATAAAAAACAAAAATCTCGATCCGGAGCAACAAGCGAACCAAGACCACCTAAAAAGCTCGGTCTCGGTCTGGTTCCATACGAACTCTGGTGCGGTTCGTTTGAGGTGAGAATGCAGACCGGACTCGATCCGACACAAGTTGGCTTTTTGTACTTAACGAGCTCCCGTCGTATGTCGAGCATTATGGGAAACCGAGGCTGACGAAACAAAACAAAACTTACGAGTCTTACTTACGTTGTGTGTGAAGAGCAAGAGTCAGAACTTGATGCTCACATGAGTTCTGTCCTCCTTAGCCGTCTTGTCCTGTGTCTTCGTCGTTTGTAAATTGATTGTAAAATAGTGTAAACCTCACGATGCTGCTCAAACATTTGTGCGAACTGTAAAAACTGAGCAAACCATATCACTAAGACTAGATTGAAAACAGCACATAACACCGTTATTCTCCTCCTTCCGTGTTTGGACACGGCGTTTGGACAGGGCTCATTTTTGTCCAATGACTGAGCGACCTCAGCACACGTGCTTTTGTTTATAGATGTTAGTTAGCTTGGGGGAAAACTACAGTGTGAAAGCGAACCGCACCAAAAAAACCCAAAAAAAACAACAACATTTGGTCCGGACCAAAGCAAGTTAACTATCGGACTTTCCTGGTGTGAAAACGACCTCAGTCTCAGTATATGGACATGCAAAAGTTCAGCACCTCCAGAATTCACGGCGACGATCAAAACAGAAGACTCAAAAGTGGCGTCTCGTCTTCAATTTTTTATCCACGTTTAGACGAGCGTTCTCAACAGGAAATGATTGTATATACAAAGACACAAAAGTGGGCGAATTCAATTGAATATGCATGCAAGGCCGCTAATATAATGTCAGAGCTCCCTTTTTCAGGACACCACAGGGGCTCTCATTACGGTTGTTTCGCCCTCGATGTCGGGTCGGAGCTCTTCACTTAATGCAACAAGAGCTTGTTTAGTCGTTCTGAAGTTTTCCACCCAAGCACTGTCATCAACTAATCCATTCTCAAAATTGTCCCAACACTAACTGGTTCTGCCCGGTCTTGTCCAAACTCGCCTCTGTCGCCTGCAACGTATTGTTATTGTTTTTACCGGCTTGGTGCATCCAGTGTGACGTCAGGTGTATGCGACGTGAACATGTTTTGTGCTTCTTGCCGTTTAGACGGAGACGCGACCCGGGCCGTCTTCAGAACTCCACACTCTGGAAGGAGTCTTCAGATTTTGGCGGTTTCAGAGCCCGACGTCCATGTAAATGTCATTACAACAAAGAGCTGAGAAGATGCCTGCACCTCCAAAGAATAGCTGCAGATCACGCTAGCAATTTTTATTTTTAGCAGTTTTTTTTTTTGTGTGTGTTATTATTATTGCCAATTAAGAAAATAAAACTGGAGAACAAATTAAGTACAGAGCAGTGGGCGTGTTCTGGTAGAGTTGTAATAGAGCTGAATCACTCCAAATACAGGTTTAAGAGGCTGAATGAGAAAGAAACAACTATAATATAATTTATTTATAACATTTACTTATTTATAACATTTATTTATTTTATTTATAACATTTTTATAACTGTAAAGCTTGATTTTGAAGAATAAATCTTTGTTTCTATGGATATGTAATTGGTCTGGCTGGAATGTTAAACAGCTCTACCTTACATTTATTTTATATTTATATTTTATAACTCAAAAATACCTAGAAAAACAGGAGTTCTGACTGTGAGCTGGGTCGCCTCTCCACAGATCTGACCTGTAACTTGGTCCAGTTTGGTTTCCATAATGATAGAAAGGTTTAATGCCATACTGTGAAACATGACAGACAAAGTAATAACATCTCCATGGAGAAAAGCATTTTACGGACTCTCCAGCAGAAAAATGTATGCAATGCACCTTAAAGCAACAACATGAAACACATTTTTCCCTTTGTTTGGAGGTCCCTCTAGGCTAAAGTCCTGGTGTTTGATGAGGTACAGTCATTACAGGAGAGGTAGAGCAGAGAGGGTCCCTGTGTCCCACCATAACTCTTCTAATAACTCTGATCCAGTCGTGTTCACTTTTCATTAAACTGCTTCTGGGCCCTAATGGAAAAATGGCACTTTTCATGTAGCGATTAATGTAACTTTGAACACACGCGATCACAGCCCAGAGCCTGCACAAGTACGGGCGGTCCAACTGAACTAAGTTACAGTCTTCTGCTGGGTGACATTTTACAATCTGATCAAGATTCTCCACTAGTGTTAGTCCAAAGGAGTAGATTAATCTGCAGGTATACACTTAAAGGTGCATTGTGAAACTTTTTCTGGTGGAGGGTCCGTCACCTGGTTGTCTCCATTAAAGGAGAATTAACGTTTTTTACAATCTGAGCCTTATTTCGGTAATAAAACAAGTTGTTTTACTCACCCATAGCACTTTGGTGTCATATGGAGCACTTCCAGAGATGTTTTAGATTAGCGATAGCCGTAGCGCTAATATATGCTCCGAGTGGTCTCCAAATAACACAAACTTTAGCACTTTTCAAATCATAGAAGCTCAATGTCTTAGTCTACACTTTCGTTTGAGTCAAAAGTGGCCTGTAATCCGAGATTTATCCATAATTTACAGTTTTGCGTTTCATGTTTGGGTCCCGGGAGCTGAGAGCGAAATAAACTGTGACTCCGCACATGTGCACTGTCCTCCTCATCTACTCGAAACTATGGATAAATCTCGGATTACAGGCCACTTTTGACTCAAACGAAAGCGTAGACTAAGACATCGAGCTTCTATGATTTGAAAAGTGCTAAAGTTTGTGTTATTTGGAGACCGCTCGGGGCATATATTAGCGCTACGGCTATCGCTAATCCAAAACATCTCTGGAAGTGCTCCATATGACACCAAAGTGCTATGGGTGAGTAAAACAACTTGTTTTATTACCGAAATAAGGCTCAGATTGTAAAAAACATTAATTCTCCTTTAAATCTCCAGCACAGGCCGATAATTTGTTTTGCTGTCTAAAAATACACACAATAAATTATATTACATAATCTGAGGAAAATACTCCAAATCTGCTATATATATTGGCCCAAAAATATCAGCAGAGCCAATGGACCATTGGTTTTCTCTGAATTCTAAATGGTCTCTACTCCAGATATCCAGCAAATAACTGTATTAATTGAATGGCCACAATCTGCTTCTCTCACTTTGAACACAAACAAAACAGTGGCAATGTATTTTACTAAGTCTTGATAACAGGAGAAGTTCAATTTGTCAACTGGACAAAGTTTGTTTGGTTGAAAACGTTTCGCCGCTCCTCCGAGAGGCTTCGTCAGCTCTAATAAGAATACTGGTAAGACACTTGCTTATATCTTGCTGTAGGGAGGAGCTACCTAGCTAACTACTTTCCGGAACTATCTCATTGGTTTCCGTCTTTTGTTTCTCTGGCGTCTAGCTGACGATCCCTATTCATCCCTACACGCCTGTTTTTCACACCTCTGGCCCTGACCTGGCTAACCCTATTGTTTCCCTGTTTGTTTGATCTAGGCTTAATAATGGAATTGTAGATGGGATGCAAATTATGTCTGACTCCACCATTTCTGCGTGAAAAGTCCCTCAGTCGTCCAGGTAGAATCCATGATAACAGGAGAAGTTCAATTTGTCAACTGGACAAAGTTTGTTTGGTTGAAAACGTTTCGCCGCTCATCCGAGAGGCTTCGTCAGCTCTAATAACTTACTTATAAATTTACTAAGTCTTCCTTTCCATGTATATACATAAATAAGAGCCAACTCAAAACAGTAGAGGAATTCAAATATTTAGGAGTTGTTCTGGATCCAATTTTGAGTTTTAAAAAGCATGTTAAAAAAGTTTCTAATACTTTAAAATCTAGTCTGTCTGTGTTTAGACACACTCGAAACAAATTTAGCAGTGATGCTGCAAAGGTTTATCTGGATGCAATGATTACCTCACATATTAATTATTGTATAACTTGTTGGTCTCAAGTATGTGAGACAACAACAAAACCCTTAAAGTCCTTATATAATCAGGCTGTTCAGATACTGGACAAAAAGCCACTGCGATCTCATCATTGTCCAATATTTGCACAACATAAAATGCTAAACTTTGACAATTTAATCACCTATTCAAATGTGCGATTAGTCTTTAAAATCTTAAATAACACAGCGCCTCCTCCATTGAAAAAATGTGTACAGCTCTGAACAAACAGCCAGGACCTCCAGGTGACTGCAGAGTACCTAAACGGAGCTCGGCCTTTTTCTTTCAAAGCCATCAAAGAATGGAATAAATTGCCACAAAGTTAGAAACTTTCCTCTGACATGAAAAAATTTTCATTTAACGTTAAGAAATTATTATTAGAGAATCAGCAGTGTCAGCATTAAGAATGATAACTGGTATGTTATCATCTGAGTGAGATTTTATTGTAATATTTTATTGTGTAATAATTGGTCATTTGTAGTGTGTGAGTGTGTATTGATTATATTGTTTACGTTTTATATTGTATTTCTCACCTGCTCAGGGACTGCAGATGGAAACTAGCTTCAGCTATAATCTGGTGTAAAGCATCTTTAATGTTTTTGCACATTGTCCCTGTCAAATAAACTAATAAAGAAAGAAAGAATGTGGACTTTTTTGATGGCTTGACATAGGCAGGTGTTCCATATGACCACAAATAGATTAGCTTGTACAGAGCAGAGTGTTCAACTCTGCTGAAACAAACATACCAACAGGTTCTGACTCACGTTCAAAGGCCTGTGTAGAATAATGTATATTTGACATTTACTGTTGCACGCAGGAGAGCCACCCCTCCTCCCATTTCAAAGACTGACCGCACAGAGGTGGAATTAGTCCTGATTAGATTTCTGATCCAATTAACACTTCAATAAAACAATTACCCAGTGAACCACACCGCCCAGACTCCAACGGCATCCCCACAAATTCCCACAATCCCCTGGGGCAGAGCATAGGCCCCGTCCCCATCACCCCACCTCTGTACTGATCAAAACAAGCCCACATGCAAACAGCCAATCTCTGCATTCATTTAGACAGCTAATGTTTAGAATGGATGTGACCCTAAAGGGCTGCCATCGTGAAGTGAATTTCAAATCTCACAAACTATTGGTAAACATTAAAGCAGTGAAAACACCACACAATTAACACAATTCAGAGTTAGTTAGCCTAATGTTAAACCAATGGAGATATTAATTCAGTTCAGTTTATATTTGCGAAGCCCCAAAATCACACCAGCAATCACCTCTTAGGGCTTAACAAGATCACTGATTTAACCGACAGACGTTAAAAAATGAAACAGTGAAACAGACAGTGGCCTTTAACAGACAGACAGACAAACGTTCATGGAAAACATGCAAGTGGATAACTGTGCCAGAACATCCCCTGTTCTTAGACCCAACAAGAAAATACTCAAAAATGTGTGTGGGTTGAGGAGCTTGCTGAGATTTAGACTGATACAAATTTTATTTATCCACAAGAGAAATGACTTGGACACAGTACCTCACACATCACAATATTTTATAATAACAAAGAGCAAAAATGTAAATGGTAGTTATAGATGCTAAATAAGTAGGAAAAATACAAGGAGACCGGTGTTAAAGGAGAATTAACGTTTTTTGCAATCTGAGCCTCATTTCGGTAATAAAACAAGTTGTTTTACTCACCCATAGCACTTTGGTGTCATATGGAGCACTTCCAGAGATGTTTTAGATTAACGATCTCCGTAATGCGAGTTCTCGGGGCACATAATATATGCCCCGAGCGGTCTCCAAATAACACAAACTTTAGCACTTTTCAAATCATAGAATCTCAATGTCTTAAGCCCTATTCGGACGGGATTAGTTTTATGGGGTGACATGGGGTAAAGTAATAATTACCAGGGAATTTAGTCCTGTCTGAACGCTCCATGTCCGTAAACATAACAGAGTATGTCTGTGAAATTTACAGCGAGTTTTACCTTCTGTAAAACGGTCCAGAGGAATTACCTTAGGTAATATTAATCCCGTGCAAATGCGACCCTCGGTAAAGATGTATGTAATATTTCGTCACATCCGTTTAAAGACATAATTTACCGCAATTTTCAAACACGGAGGAGCTTGAAGCGCTTTATTTTTCTGGCAAGAGAAATGATCTACCGGTACTCTCAAACAAACGCACACATCGACCAATGAAAAAGCCCAAGAGGTATAAATCAGTTGTCAGAGGCATGAAACTTCTGCTTGTTTTAGGTAATGTATGCTCTGTTAGTCCTGATTATGGGCAATAATTTGCATAGTTCGCTAATATTTCACATAGGCTAATCACGACTTCTCTATCTTCAGCTGATGCTTTATGCCCTGCCCCACCAAAATCCGGCGACAAATACGTGACGGCAGAGCGTAAAACTCCTCCCATGTCAAATAAATATTACGGACATTTCTTGTCCTGTGTGAATGGGTCATTTATATTACAGAGGTCCTGTGATAAACTGACATTACTCTACATCCCCCTGGAAAACTAATCCCGTCCGAATAGGGCTTTAGTCTACACTTTCGTTTGAGTCAAAAGTGGCCTGTAATCCGTGATTTATCCACAATTTACAGCTTTGCGTTTTCATGTTTGGGTCCCGAGAGCTGAGAGTGAAATAAACTGTGACTCCGCACATGCGCACTGGCGTCCTCATCTACTCGAAACTATGGCTAAATCTTGGGTTAGAGGCCACTTTTGACTCAAACGAAAGTGTTAGACTAAGACATCGAGCTTCTATGATTTGAAAAGTGCTAAAGTTTGTGTTATTTGGAGACCGCAAACATGTGCCCCGAGAACTCACATGACGGCTATCGCTAATCTAAAACATCTCTGGAAGTGCTCCATATGACACCAAAGTGCTATGGGTGAGTAAAACAATTTGTTTTATTGCCGAAATAAGGCTCAGATTGTAAAAAACGTTCTTCTACGGAAGAATAAAGTCGAATCATGCAGCACGCTGCCAGGGGAATCCCTGTTACGCACCGGGAAGGGAGTTCCCCTGTTGCACAACGTGGTGCGTGATTCGGCTGTATTCTTCCGCACTGGAAAATAGTTCCCACCCAAAATGACCAAGTCAAGCTCTCCATGTTGATTTGCACATTTATTTGCACTCGATATGAATGCGCACTACACAGAAAGTAATTGGGAAACGCATCGAGCAAATTAATTCCTTTTGGCCGAAATCTTTCTCTGGCGACGTTAGACTCCAGTCTAACGCGGAGGAGCTGCAGATACCGCGGCGGTCAGTGGCGACAGACTCGGACAATGGCTGGGTCAACAGGAAAACGCTTTCCACCACTTATTTTAGTCTCTGGACTGTGGGGAGATGTCCAAATTTGACCTGGGGGTGGCATATCCCTTTACATCTCTATAATGCACAGAAAATATAACCATATATTAGTCATTTATTTTAAGATAAGATAAGACTTTATTGATCTCACACAGGAGAAATTCACTTGCCACATTAGCTCCAAGCAGCTTAGTGCAAAGAAAGTTAGAACAAAAAAGTTTTATTAGGTTAAACAGGGATTTGATGACCCACAACTGGTCTGGCCCATCCACAACTGGAATCCTGGCACCATGCCTGTTCCAGTGGTAGATTATTTTACTTGTGAAAAGTACCCAAATACTGATCAAACTTTTTTCATTCAAGTCATTTAAAAAAAAAAAAATTGATTGACTTTTTTCCCCCCGAAAGTCGGAAAAATAAATGAGAAACTTATTTTCCAAACAGGGGGTGAGTAGTCACTGTTCAGCTCTATTCCAAAGTACTCTAAATAAATGAGTGTAGAATCCCTCAGTCGTCCAGGTAGAATCTAACCTGGGAAATCCCAGGCTGCTTTCGTTCATTCCGATCTGAAACACAGCCTGGCAACTAGGCTAAGCGAGCTCTCCCGATTCTGGGAGCCAATCAGAGAGCGGGGAGGGGTGGAAAGACAGTGACACATACTACGTGACAAACGGAAGCTTGTAGTTTGAACTGACAACTGACATGATTGGCTATGGGCTACGTATACGCCAAATGATAGACATTCATAACGCCCAATAAACGGCCGTTGGCGATCGTAAAGCACACCTCCACTACGAGATATTCAGTAGGTGCTCCCAGACCATATATCACTGTGATATGGTCTGGTGTGAACCAGGCAAGGTAGAATCCATGACAAAAGGAGAAATTCAATTTGTCTGGACAAAAGTTTATTTGGTCGAATACGTTTTGCAGCTAATCCAAGCTGCTTCTTCAGTGTTTGAGAGGGAAGTTAAAGAGGCTATTATTGTCAAGAAAGAGAATCCTTCCTTGAACAGAAATGGAGGTCTCAAACATCATTTGGAGGTGGTCGGGGGGGCCGATGGCGCAGATTGGCAGCCTCGCTTCCGTCAGTCTGCCCCAGGGCAGCTGTGGCTACAGAGAGTAGCTTACCACCACCAAGTGTGGAGTGAATGAACTATGAACTGTAAAGCTCTTTGGGTGGCATGAAAGGCGCTATATAAATGCTATGAATTACGGTATTATTTATGAATTATTTGTCTCCCATCTTTAACTCTATCCTCAAACCTAAGTCAAAACAAAAAATAAAACAATAGGGCGGCCAGGTCAGGTCCAGAGGTGTGAAAACACCCATTATGGCCCTGAATGGTTCTGCTAACAAGGCCCTGCATATTGAAACTGTAAACAAATAGGTGTGGTAGTTTCAAAGTAATTTCATTGTAGTTAGCTCCTCCCTTCAGGCAGAAGGGAGGAGCTAAGGAGGCAAGTGTCTGCCAGCATCTGACCAGAACTGAAGAAGCAGCTTGGATGAGCTGCGAAACGTATTTGACCAAATAAACTTTTGTCCAGTTGACAAAAGTTGGTTGTTCCACTGGTCTTTTCTTGACTTTATTTGTTTTTCATTGCATTTCTATAGACATCTGGCACACCTGGACACTAACCTAAAGTCGACATATTTATTTCTCTCACCCAGGGGAGGTGCTCAGGAGTGGGCTTGAGGGGGCACTAGCCTCCCCCAGAATGACCAACGCTCCCCCATGGATCCCCCAAAGATTTGAACCCCGTTTACATTCACATTCAAACGGCAACCGCAGTGTCTAAAATGTGACTACAATAAAGAAAGAATTGAATATTTTTCTTTTCTTTTTTTTGTTCTCCTTTCAGATGTGTGATGCCTGGTGTTGTCTCTGCTACAAAAGCATTATCTCAAATTATATCATCTTGTTTGACCTTTAAATCAATGTAAAACGACTATCCATTGCTCAGCTGTTGTGTAATTTGAAGGTAAATGACCTCGACGTTGCCACGGTCTGTATTTTTATTCTTTTCTTTTTTGCTAACAGTCTCACCCATTAAACTTTTAATTAAAGCAGGCCTCAACTGTTCCTGAGTTTGTGGTTGAATTGAAAACAGGAAATAATCAATATTTCCTCAAATTAAAGCGACTTAAGTGAGCCGTAATGTACCCCAGCTGGAGCGGTTTTCAGGGGGAAACTGGGACACACCAAAGGAGCTTTACGAGGACATCTCCACTATAACATCAACAATTTATTTTCTTAACTTCTTTTTCCATATCTAAACACATCATACCAGTGTAGTAAGTGCCAACACCAATATTTGATTCGTTTGTTGGAGAAGAAATTCCTGATAATTTTGTATAAATTTGAATGTTCTTTCCGTAATTCTTCTCACATGTCTATTATGTTTACATCTGAAAAGGTTTACAAGCAGCTGACTCAGGCTTTTCTTGGACTGAGCTGTTCAAATCCAAATTATTTTTGGCTGCACGTTTGCACTCTTGAAATGCAGTTTTAGGTTTATGGCGATACAATGGAGACATAGTTAAAGGGCCCATATGACGCTATTTTTTAATCTATGTCATAATGTTTCCTCATCACAAACAGACCTGGAGGGTTTTTTTTTTGTTTAAAGGAAAAGTAACGTTTTTTTTTAACAATTTGAGCCTTATTTCGGTAATAAAACAAGTTGTTTTACTCACCCATATCACTTTGGTGTCATATGGAGCATTTCCGGAGATGTTTTAGATTAGCGTTAGGCTAACGCCGTTAGCCTAGCGCGTCTTATAGCCATAGCTCGGGGCATTCCCCGAGCATGTAATATGCCCCGTGCGGGCTCCAAATAACACAAACTTTAGCACTTTTCAAATCATAGAAGCTCAATGTCTTTAGTCTACGATTTCGTTTGGTCAAAAGTGGCCTGTAATCCGAGATTTAGCTATAGTTTTGAGTAGATGAGGACCCCAGTGCACATGCGCGGACTGTGCTCTCAGCTCCCGGGACCCAAACATGGAACGCAAAGCTGTAAACTATGGCTAAATCTCGGATTACAGGCCACTTTTGATTCAAATGAAATCGTAGAGTAAGACATCGAGCTTCTATGATTTGAAAAGTGTTAAAATTTGTGTTATTTGGAGCCCGCACGGGGCATATTACATGCTCGGGGAATGCCCCGAGCTATGGCTATAAGTCGCGCTAGGCTAACGGCGTTAGCCTAACGCTAATCTAAAACATCTCCGGAAATCCTCCATATGACACCAAAGTGCTATGGGTGAGTAAAACAACTTGTTTTATTACCGAAATAAGGCTCAAATTGTAAAAAAAAAACGTTACTTTTCCTTTAATTCACACATGTTTAACACAAAACCCTGCAGATTTAAGCTGAGTTCTCCTCTTGAACAGAAAACACTCCGTTCCACCTTGTGATGTAATGTGGTAAGGCATGATGTGCTCCACTGTGTTTTAAAACTCCACACACCTTCACTAGAATCATGTGGATCATTTCAGCCCAGGAAATGCCAATCTGTACAGTAGTCTGTAGACCAGGGGTCACCAGCCCAGCGGGCAATAGAACTTCAGGTCGCCTTGTACTTCAGGTCACCCTTGTACTTCTCTAAAAAAAATTAGCGCCTTTATTGAGCACTAATAACACTTGCAAACTTGTAGGTAATATTAAAAACACATATTTTGAAATGTAACAGGCATATGTATTTGTTGGAGGTCAAAGATCAGTTAGTTATCTGTGCATGAAAATTGTTTTGCCGCTGGGCTCATCAAAAAAAAAAGATGAGAAGGCATGGCAGAGAAAAGAAAGAAACTGTATATTTTTAACCACAACTGAGAAGAAGAGTTCTTTTTTACATTGACAAGAGAGAAGTATGCCTCATTTGTGGAGCTACAGTGGCGATTTCAAAATGGCACAATGTGGAAAGATCACGGCAGCTTCAACGCAAACCTCCCCCCCAAAAGTGCACTTCAAGGCCGTTTTACCCAAGCAGCAGTCTTTCATCACCGCTAAAGAAGTCTAAAAAGGCGGCCGAGACTTCATTCAGAGCAAAAAATTATTTTGATTAAAAATGAGAAGACGTTTTCAGATGGAGAGATTGCCAAAGGGGCTATGATGATAATCGCTGAAACACTTTTTAAAAATGAGAAAAATGGATCCGATGTCATCTCAAGTCTGGCCGATGTACAACTTGCGAGTACAATGACAAGACGGGTGTCTGCTATCTCCGAAAACTTGAATGAGCAGCTGGACAAGGACTTACCTGTATGCAGGTGGTTCAGCATCAGTGCGATGAGTCCGTGGACAGCAGCAGTACAGCTCAAATAATGCTGTTTATTGGGATGGTATTCAACAATTTCTCCACCAAAGAAGAGCTCCTGATGCTCATACCGTTGAGGACAAATACACGAGGAGTGGACATTTACAATGTAATGAAAACTTTCTTCATGGAGAAAAAAGTGCCCATGGAGATGCTTGTCTCGATTACTACAGATGGCGCACCGGCAATGATGGAGTGTAGTGCGGGCTTCATTTCGCACTGTAAAAATGATGTTAATTACCCACCTTTCTTACACTACCATTGTATCATTCACCAGCAGGCGATATGTGCCAAAGTGACCGGGCTTGACCATGTTGACGCCTGTTGTGAAAATCATTAATAGCTCCAAGCCACGCAGAGCTAGCCTGGGAATTCCCAGGCCGCTTCCGTTCGTTTCGAACTGGAAGGCGGCCTGGAAACTCGTCCAAGCGAGAGTCCCAGATTTAGGGCCCCAATCAGAGAGCGGGGGAGGGGTGGCAAGACGGTGACGCGTACTACATGACAAACGGAAGCTTGTAGTTTGAACTGACAACTGACATGATTGGCTATGGACTTACGTATACGCTCAATGATAGACATTCATAACGCCCAATAAACGGCCGTTGGCAATCGCTAACCACACCTCCGCTACGGGATTTTTCGAAGCGAGTTTCCAGACCCATATCTCACTTGTGATATGGTCAGGTGTTAACCAGACTAACGCAGAGCAGGACATTCAAACTGCTTTTAGAGGAGCTGTCCGTGGAATACGGCGACCTGTTGCTTCATACAGACACTCCTGGATGATATTGAATGGTTGCTTAACCTTGCCTTTTTAACAGACATCACTGGAAAACTGGACTATTTGAACTGTGAGCTGCTGGGTAAAGGTAAGACAGTCACAGACATGATTAGTGCTGTCAAGGCTTTTAAAGCTAAAATGAACATTTACTCTGTGCATTTACAAAGAAAAAGTGACCTGCACTTCCCGTCAGTACAAAAAGTTCTAAATGACAATGCATCTGCATCTGTGGTGTTTGACAAGGTAGCAGAAACATACTGCCAAGTGATTAACAGACTGATGCAAGAGTTTGAGAACCGGTTTTAGTGATTTTGATCAAAGTAAGTACAACCTTCAAATTGGATGCAGTGCAAGTAGAACTGGAAATAGTGACTTTTCAAAATGATCTACAGCTCAAAGCCAAACTTTTGAAACCTAGTGGACACGGAGAAATACAAAGCTGTGTGTATAGCAGCTATGAAGTTGGGCCTTTTTGGATCCACCTATCTCTGTGAAATCAATCTTTTCGAATATGAACTTCATCAAAAATAAATTCAGAACACGCCTAACTGATTCACATTTTTAGGAGTCACTGAGAGTGGCAGTGCCCAACTATACATCAGAAAAGTAAAGTACAGTAAACTAGTAGACAACATGGAGTGCCAAGTTTCTCATTAACTGCGACAGAGTTGAAGTGCTTTTGTTAAAGGGACAGTGTGTAGGATGGTGGTGCATTGGTGGATGTTGGGTATTGCAATTCCGGTTTTAGCTACGGCAGACCTCGAGGGTCACCCAGGCACGACGTAACGCGGACAGCTCGGCGTACCCGGAGGTGGGTTCACCGGCAGCCGCGCACGAACCGCGCGCACGCGTGAAGCGCACCCGGCGCTGTGCGCGGGTGGGGGGAATTGGGAACCGGACCGCGGAGGGCGGAGTTTGGTCTGAACCCGGGGTGCGGGCCCGCGCTGCAACAAAGCCCCAGCCGCGGTAGGTACTATGTCCTTCTTCTTTTCCTCTTAGATGAAGGTGCTTGCTCCTGCGATGTATGTGCGGAGTAAGTGTGATCCGGTGACATGCTTGTCGTTGTTTATCCAAACGCGTACTATCTCATTGTGTGAAAACCACGAGCCAGTGCCGACAACAACTGTATAAATAAAATGGCGAAGGCAGAGCCCAAATGTCCTTCTGCGGCTCTCGTAATCAAAATGGCTGCCTCTACATGGGGACGATCCCCCTTTTATGCAGGTATATCTAAGTCCAACAGAATAATTTTAATTTCATGATGGAAGTGAAAAGGCTAGGAAAACAATGTTTTTTTGAATGGGTATCTTCAATTTTGGTAATTAACGGGTAAAAATCTTACACACTGTCCCTTTAAACACATGTTACCAGGTTATTGCTGTTACCAAGTTGAAGTGTCTGATTTGTTTCAAACAAAAATGGAGTTGAACTAGTGTTAAAGTGATACTCCGGGATTTTTGACATAGGGTCCAATTTTCTAGTTAGCCAGCGTGTAGGATATGTGTAGAGAAAGTTATTTTGCGGTTTCATGCAGTCTTTGTAAAATCTGAGTTGGCTGTTGCTAAGCTAGCGAAAGTGAACGTCCTGCAGCTAGCCAGCCACTAAAATAGACATACCCAGTACAAAACAAACACCCAAACAAATCAGTTATTATGCCAGGGTATCGATGTACATATCTGTGTTGATAGAATGATTAAGGAAGTAAACCAAGCATGTATTCCTTTGATCATCATCAGCAATTCGTACTTCCTCATTGAAAGCTTGACAGCCGCGGATTGATATCACCCGCATGTCCCAATCTGACCGGCTCTAATAGTTTGTTTACTAGCAACCTCGCAACTGTAAAAGTGAGCACACGGAGCCTGTTCAAAGTATGGCAATGTTTGGCGAGCCCGATTATTTTGATGAGGAGGAAGAGCAGTTGCATTTTTCCAGTGAACCATACTTGTATGAGCCGGAGTATACGGACGAAGAATTGAAAGAGATGGATTTACAAAGAGCAAGAGAACAAGAGAGCGCGTCTGCAAATGCAGCCGCCGCCGAAGCTGCAGCAGAAAGCCGGGACAGAAGAACCGGGGATTGGTGGTGTCAGTGCCGAAATTGCGAAGTTATGGAGAACGAGGATGAATGTTTTTGCTGCAGGGAGTGGGACTTAGTTATCCCACAAATGCAAGAGCTGGAGCTAGATACTTCGTTTCGAAGTCTAGATGTGTCTGGTGGCCATAGCACTTCCAATGATGTCTGCATAACAGAGCACCAGGACTTCTTGCCCCATCTCAATCGTGGCGTACTGGAGACATTCTTCTGCGTCGAAAAGATAAATTGGAAGAAACGACCTAGACCTGCTGGACCTAATGGCCAGTTATCAATGCGGTAAGTGGTGTGCCAGAAAAAAATGTTGAATGTAGGAGCGTTTGGCCAGTTGCAAAATCAGTGAGATGATTATACTCACATCTTCTAAGTTAGGCCTCCTGTTTCTGTTACTCACCAACGTGTGTAATGCATGCCTCCAGTCTCTACTCTTTGTAATAATGACAACTGCTGCTGATGAATTGACGAGGGAGAAGTAAAATTCCGCCGCTGCTTAGAAACTAGTCCCCCAATATGCGTCAATTAAGTCGTTTGAAGCAAGGTCCGTTTCGTTCAAAATCTTATTATATCAACACAGATATGTACATCGATACCCTGGCATAATAACTGATTTGTTTGGGTGTTTGTTTTGTACTGGGTATGTCTATTTTAGTGGCTGGCTAGCTGCAGGACGTTCACTTTCGCTAGCTTAGCAACAGCCAACTCAGATTTTACAAAGACTGCATGAAACCGCAAAATAACTTTCTCTACACATATCCTACACGCTGGCTAACTAGAAAATTGGACCCTATGTCAAAAATCCCGGAGTATCACTTTAAGAATACTACTACATTACAACATAACAACTACATTATTATTAATGAGTAATGAAGTTGTGAAAGTTCTGTGTGGAGTTTGCATGTTCTCCCTGTGTCTGGGTGGGTTTCCTCCGGGCACTGCGGTTTCCCCCACCAACCCAAAACATGCACCATAGGTAAAAATCCTCCAGCTGTGGTCTTGACCAAGCCTAAGCAGGAAGATCATGGAGATGGGTCCCCGGACGCAGTAATGTGCTGCCCACTGCTCCTGAATAAAGGATAGGTCAAATGCAGAGGACAAACTAACAAATGGTTACTGATGCAGGTATTCCTACAATGAAATAATACAGTGTAATGGTGTATTTTTTAGTCTTTTGGATTATCTCTATTGAGCTGGAAGCCCTTGTACTATTTGATGATCTTAAGGTAGCCCTCAGCTCTGAAAAGGTTGGTGGCCCCTGCTGTAGACGGACTAATAATGCAGGATTACTCAAACATGTGAATGAAACAAAACCTAACTCCAGGTCTGTTTTTGTGGAGGTAACAACATTAGAACATGGAAAACCTTTAAGTGTATTAGACAATGCTGCAGCAACCTGAAAGTCAGCAGTTCCATCACAGCTTGGACCAGTGGATACTGTTGTTGTGTCCTGGAGCAAGACATTTACGTACCAGTGTGGTGTGATTATTTGGTGGTCATTGGAGGAGCTGATGGCGCAGACTGGCAGGCTCGCTTCTGCTTGTCAAGCTCAAGGCAGCTCTGGCTCAAAGTGAACGAACAATGCAATGTAAAATGTCCTTGACTGCACACAAAATCCCTGCATACCTTCCATGCTAACTGAAAGCACTACTCCGTCTGAAGCTCTGTTACACAAGTTAGACTTAATCTTAGTCAATTTAGACTTAAAGGGATATGCCACCCCCAGGTCAAATTTGGGCATCTCCCCACAGTCCAGAGACTAAAATAAGTGGTGGAAAGCGTTTTCCTGCTCACCCAGCTATTGTCCGAGTCTGTCGCCACTGACCGCCGCGGTATCTGGTGCTCCTCCGCCTTAGACTGGAGTCTAACGTAGCCAGAGAAAGATTTCGGCCAAAAGGAATTAATTTGCTCGATGCGTTTCCCAATTACTTTGTGTGTAGTGCGCATTCATATCGAGTGCAAATAAATGTGCAAATCAACACGGAGAGCTTGCCTTGGTCATTTTGGGTGGGAACTATTTTCCAGTGCGTAAGAATACAGCCGTATCACGCAGCACTCTGCCAGGGGAATCCCTGTTACGCACCGGGAAGGGAGTTCCCCTGTTGCAAAACGTGCTGCGTGATACGGCTGTATTCTTACGCACTGGAAAATAGTTCCCACCCAAAATGACCAAGGCAAGCTCTCCGTGTTGATTTGCACATTTATTTGCACTCGATATGAATGCGCACTACACACAAAGTAATTGGGAAACGCATCGAGCAAATTAATTCCTTTTGGCCGAAATCTTTCTCTGGCTACGTTAGACTCCAGTCTAAGGCGGAGGAGCACCAGATACCGCGGCGGTCAGTGGCGACAGACTCGGACAATGGCTGGGTGAGCAGGAAAACGCTTTCCACCACTTATTTTAGTCTCTGGACTGTGGGGAGATGCCCAAATTTGACCTGGGGGTGGCATATCCCTTTAAAATCTTTATTTTAACACAGTTTGAAATGGCTGACTTGGTTGGACCGACAACAGATGAGCTGATTTGTGCTGTGAAAACAAGCCTCTCGCTCCTAAAATTACAGTCACAAGCGACAAATGTAAAAATGAGTGCTGTCAGGCGATTAAAACAAATTCATCTAATTAACTACAGCAGGGGTCTTCAATGTTTTTCAGGCCAGGGACCCCCAAACAGATGGCGAACTGGGCCAGGGACCCCCTACTATATATACGGCATAGAATTGTGTTTTATATTAAATTGAGCTTAGTGTCATGTATAAACATTGCTACTCTGTTATGGTACATCCAATACAAGGAAATAATACACAGGTTAATACTGTATTTTACACTATAAAATATAACATTTTATTATTTTAAAGTGAAATCAAAAGATTTTGCGACCCCCCTGCAGTACCTCGGGTCGCGACCCCCCTGTTGAAGACCTCTGAACTACAGGATCTGTAATTGAGAGATTGAGGGAGAGATAGAGAAAAAGAGACTGAGGAAGAGAGGGAGAGAGAGACAGAGAGAGAGAGATTGAGGGAGAGAGAAAGTGAGAGGGAGAGATAGAGAGAGAGGGATTGTGAGTGAGTGATCGAGTGAGCGAACCCACTTTGCGATTGAGTTTTCAGGCGGTCACTTTGCTGATTCATTTGCCAAATTCTGCGAGCATGGTTTGGTGGTTTGGTGGTTTGGTGGTTTGGTGAAGTGTGCACTATCACTGGTAACGATGGAACTTGTCCGGACGTGTTCATTGTTCAAATGATCCGACAGGCTGGAGCAGTTTCGGTGATCGGAAAATTCTTTTTGATCATCCCATCTTCATTATTTTTATAAATAAACTTGCCGTTCAAAGGCCCGAGCAGCGATTTGCTCGCTGCACACCAAATTTTAAAATGCGCGTGCATTGAACTACCGCTCATAATTAATTGCGTTAATTTTTATCACGCATTAATTTGCAGTGTAATTAATTCATTTAATTAACGTGTTAAACTGAAAGCCCTAGTAAAAATACAATACTTAAGTAAAAATTTTAGCATGTATCTGTACTTTGTACTCCACTATATTTTCAATCTGAAAGGTTTTAGGTTTTAAGATAATTTAATTTGAGTTAAAGTCCCAACTTTGAGCAAATCAAATACACAAAACCAGTTAAAAGAAATTGATCCCTTAAAATTAGCTACATTCTTTATCAAAATCACCACCTTTGATGGTTTAATTGTCTAAAAAAATCTCTGCAAAATACTTTCACTTTTATTTTTAAATAGGTGCTTCATTAGATTTTTTTCTTGTGATATTTTAACTTTTACTTAAGTGGAGACCAAACCAGACCAAGTTACAGGTCAGATCTGTGGAAATGTGGTATTTTTGAGCTATAAATCCACCTGTAAAGTAGAGCTGTTTAATGTCATACTGTGGAACATTCCAGGCATAACAATGACATCTCCATAGAAACAAACAGGTGAACAGTCTTTGAAAAAGTTGATAGAAATGCAGTTTTTCGATTGAACTTCAGATAACCCAATATATACTGTAGGTGCACTCTGGTGTCATTATTTCAAAGTTCAAGTTCAAAGTCAGCTTTATTGTCAATTCTGCCATATGTGTTCAACATACAGTGAATCGAAATTTTGTTTCTCTCTGGTCAGGTAGTGCAAAAGACAGTGTACAAAATACAATATGAAGACAAAACACAACAAAAAACTATCTAAGACAGAGATCTAAAGTTAAAACTAAAGTCTACGATCTAAAATCTTAAAACAGTGCAACATAATAAATAACAAATAACCTATACTATATACAGATTTCCAAAGTGTGCAGTGTGCATCAAAAATGTGCAATGGAAGATACAGCAGTGACTTGGTCATGTGCAGTAGAATGTGCATAGGAGTTAAGATAAAATAAAAATAAATGTGCAACAGTAGTAATTCTAGTGCAGTAACAGGAGTAAACAACAGTACTAAAATTCCAGTAGTCAATGTGCAATAACAGTAGTAAACAACAGTGCAACGGGGGTAAAA
>JAVJIX010000067.1:3480000-3582500 GCA_036785185.1 Paratrypauchen microcephalus
CTAATACTGTAAATGAATCCTTCTTCAAAATCAACACTCAGAAACAGAGATAAGATGAGTATATGATATGATGAGTAATTTTTCTCTCTCTGAACAGACCATTCTGGGCGTTGTTGCTTGAATGCAAATGAGGAGAAAAGAGCTGGCCTATAGTAGTGGGTGGGGGCGTGGCCAAACTCTCCGCTCTCGCTCTGAGATCTCAGCTGATCCATTTCCGTGTTTTTGCACGGGGGGAGAGATGGGAAGCGTTCCATTGAAAAATAAACACATTTCCACAGAAAATAAAATTAAACCACTGCTGTTCAAAGGTCCAGAGGCTCAGATAAAGGACTTCCGAGCCTAGAAACACTCGGACGTGCCTCCAGGCAAATAAAAAAACGCATTTCGCATTGCCTAGCGCATTCGCAGTCCAAACTCTCTGGGCGTGATTTACAGAGACGCTGAGTACAGACAGACGGGGGTGGAACTGCATTTGCATTTCTTTTTTCGATCTGACGTCAATAAGGTGCCTTGTTCAAAATCGGCCGTTTGAGCTTTGTTTTTTTCTAACGCAGAAAAGGATCGCAAATGCTCAGTTTAGACATTTCGCAACTTTTAACCATGGGGGGGCCTAAACAGGGTAGGGGAGCTCACATTAACGTTCAAAAACCTCAGAAAGTGAAAATTTCATGCCATGGGACCTTTAAAAACTACCACTTCATGACATCACAAATTGGAACAGGGCATTTTGAGCTTTGGAGATGTAGACAGACTAATAATAAAGGATTACTAAAGGTGCACTATGTAAGTTTTTGGTTGGGGGTCCGTCACCTGCTTGTTTCTATAGATATGTCATTGTCTGCCTGCAATGTTCCACAGTGTGACATTAAAAAGATCTACCTTACATTTATTCATGATTTCATAGCTCAAAAACACCTAGAAAAACAGGCATTCCCACTGTGAGCAGGGTCGCCTCTCCACAGATCTGACCTGTAATTTGGTCTGGTTCCGTTAAAATAGAAAAGGTTTAATGCCGTAGTGTGAAACATTCCAGACAAAGCACTGACATCTCAATGGAGGAAAAGAGTTTGACGCCGCCTCCAGCAGAAAAGTGGATGAAACAAAACACAACTCCAGCCATTCCACACCTCCATCATTTGTTCCAAGTGTGTGGGTGCTGGTTGTATTCTAAACATGTATATAGTGCAGACTGAGGGATGAGGGGTTTTGCGAGGCCGTTATCAGCTTTATGGAGAGGAGCCAAGCAGTAAATCCAGATACCTTTTGTGGTGTGGAAATAATAAAGTGTTTCTGAGCTGTCAGCGTTTCCCCCTCTGGATGTGTCAACTCTTGTGAAAATAATGATGTGACTGCTGCAGCCACTTCCGTATTAATTATCGCCAAACCTCGGGGGTCAGATCAGAGGTCAAAGGTCACACGACAAACAGGCACCAATTTACACGCGAGGTTTAGCGGTGCGGAGTCTAATCCGCGGACAAAATTCAGTCATCAGCAGTAAAGTTAGTTAAAAGGAAAACTTACTGTTCCTTTTCTGGTGGAGGGTCTGTCACCTGCTTATCTCCATTTCTCTGGAATGTTCCACAGTAAAGCATAAAGCTCATCTATCTCCATTAAGATGACTAGAAACAAATCTAGGCCAAGAAACAGGTGGGATCTATAGAGATTTCATGGCACCTGCAATGTAATAATTGCAAAATTGACAAGTTTAATATTGTACTGGGGAAGATTCCAGGCAAAACTATCACATTTCCATGGCGACAAGCTAGTGGTGGACCCTCTATCAGAAAAGTTGTGCAGTGCACCTTTAAAGGGACAGTGTGTAAGATTTTTACCCGTTAATTACTGAAATTGAAGATACCCATTCAAAAATACATTGTTTTCCAAGCCTTTTCACTTCCATCATGAAATCAAAGTATTCTTTTGGACTTAGATATAGTCACATAAAAGGGGGATCTTCCCCATATAGAGGCAGCCATTTTGAATACGAGAGCCGCAGAAGGACATTTGGGCTCCGCCTTCGCCTTCGGCAAGGCTCGTGGTTTTGGGTAAACAGCACAAGCATGCTGCCGGATCAGACGTCGTAATGGATCTAACACGTGTTTTGGACTAAATTGTTTTCCTGGATTTTATTTGCTGGATCCTTACGGACAAATTTCAGACCAAGCTTATGGTGAAATACAGAGTTTGACCTGGGCAGAGCCTTCAAAGGTAAGCTTTGTGCTTTTCTGTTTTGTGCTTTTCCGTATAAAAGCCCCATGTGCTCGGGGAGTGATTGTTGTGCCGGGAAATGAATTGCATAGTCAAAAAGAGGAGACTGTAAGGTTTCATTTGATGTGTAGATTGTCATGGTACATGATCGGGAATGTGTGTTTTCATGCGAAAAAAAAAAAAAAAGTGAACAGAACCACGTTTTATGTATACAGTAGTGGCGCGCGGTTCTTGCGCCGGTACGCGAGCTGTCCCCGCTACGGCGCGCCCGGGTGACCCTCGAGGTCTGCCGTAGCTAAAACAGGAAGTGCAATAGCGACTATCCACCTATGCGCCACGAATCCTACACACTGGGGCTTTAAAGAGGCAAGGTATTATTTTTTTTATTTTATTGTTCTGTATATGAGCTGTAGAGAGTTGAATAAATAATTTCTATAACTCATATAGAGACTGCTTTCAGTTAGGTATCAGCTGCAAAGTAGAATATACAAAGTTAAAACCATACTTCGGAACAGGGACGTGCACAGGAATTTTGAGGGGCAGTTGCTCTGACCTGAAGAAACGGCAAACCAACCCTCCCACCCGGGGGGAAAAAATCACAGGCTATATGAAGCGTCTGGAGGAGGCTTGTGGCTGCTCCTCATCTTAAATGTAATGTAATTATGAAAAATTGCCAGTAGTAGGCTAAAATATGAGTCTGATTAATTAATCCATTAGCCTACACAGTATCATCTGATCTTTATCACAATGCAATGTCTCTGTCTCACCTGCTGGTTGGCTTTTTCTTAGCCTGCAGTGATGTGCTCCCCTTTACTGCCTCTCTGAGGGTTTTCTCTCTCTCCTGCAACCGCCTCTTTTCCGTGCGCATCACTTAACATAACACACATTACCTAAAATATATATATATATCATTATATATATATATGATAAGAGTTAGCCATTTAACCATTTTGAATGAAAGAATTCACGTGATGCATTACTTCCATCATTCATTCTGCTGCTAAAACCAAAAGTTAGAAACTGCAGACATGTAGCTTAGGTTGCCTACCACAAAATTAGAAGCTTATTTAAATAATGGGTTGCTTGTCTGCAGGCTAGCTAACTGTCTGATTATTTAGGCTAAACGTGGCAAACTGAACATGTATTTATGAACATTTTTATTCAATTCATAATCTCACCTTTTATGAGAATGTCATAAAAGACAATCTCTTTCCACATGCAGGATCGGGTCAGGTACCAGTCACGTGTATTAGCAGTGGGCACTGATCCCACAGTCCCAGGAAGTGGCGAACAGTGTTGGGCACGTTACATTGAAAAAGTAATTAGTTACAGTTACTAGTTACTAACCCAAAAAAGTAACTGAGTTAGTAACTGAGTTACTACACTATAAAAGTAACTAGTTACCTAGGAAAGTAACTAATGCGTTACTTTTTTTAAGTTAAAAAATGTCAAATAATTTGGATTTTTTTGACAGTGCATTATACAGCTTTTGCTGCTTGTTAACGGCACCGAGCATGAGATTATCATCATGGAGCCTGCTTCTTCTGCCCCTTCCTCTCCTCCTCCTCTCCTCTTCCTCCTCCTTTCCTCTTCCTCCTCTCCTTCTCCTCCTCTCTCCTCCATTGTTAACGGCACCTAGCATGAGATTATCATCATGGGGCCTGCTGGTGTCTTGCCTGGAAGAATCCATGACTCATCGCTGTACCAGCGGAATCGCGCTGTAGCAAATACAGAGAGATATCATTTGGCTGGCCAGGTAAGCTGGTGGCCACTAGTTTAACAGAAGCGCGCGCCGTCCAGAGATGCTTCATTAAATTCGAGTTGCTTATATTGGACGTGGACAAAGTCTTTGGTCTTTGACACAATGTGCACGTAACATGTAGGTTTTTACCTTTTACCTCGACGAGGTTAAAATACTGCCTATACTTCTGTCTTCGACTCGGGACTCGCCATCTGACACGGGGTGTGTGGATTGTGTGTGTGCGCTACTACTGTGTGCTGGGATTGTGTGTAGATACCCGCCCACCGCCCACTGGGTGTCTCTGATTGGCTCAACATGAAATCTTACTCTGCTTTAGCCAATCATCATTACTTATCCCGCCCTCACCAAAGGGAGAGAAAAATTCCCCTGTGCCTGTGCGAGTCGCGCACATGATGCCAGTTTCAAAATGAGTAGGTTCAGTAACGCGGTAACGCGCCGTTTAGTAACGGTAACAGAGTTCCTTTATTTTAAAAGTAACGCGTTACAGTATTAGTTACTGTCAACAGTAACAGCGTTACAGTAACGCGTTATTAGTAACGCGTTACTGCACAACACTGGTGGTGAAGTCCGGGCGGGAGGCGCTGTGAAACACGCAGTCAGGGCGGCGTGCCACCTTTGCCTCGAGCCTTTCCTGGCCAACCTAGAGCCGGTCGCGGCGCATTGCCGCGGAGGAAGTGCACTCAGCGGGCGCCGGTGGCACCTGGGGAGAGGTCCCGCGAGGGGATCCTCCCGCACCGGGCGGCCGTCCCTTGTCCACCGAGTTGAATCCCCCGGGCGGACCCCACCCATTTACCTTTTAACGTTCCCTTACCGTACTTGTCGACTATCCGTCTCGTGCCGGCATTTAGCCTTAGATGGAGTTTACCACCTGCTTTGGGCTGCATTCCCAAACAACCCGACTCCGAGAAGACCGGACCCCGTTACCGGCCTCACACCGTCCACATTTCCTCTATCAGAAGGACTCAGGCCCCCGATCGACACCGGGCAAGTGGACTTCCGTACGTCACATTTCCCGCGCCCGCCCGTCGGTGCCCTTCTCTCTTCGCTCACCACAACTGAGGGATCCTGGTTAGTTTCTTTTCCTCTGCTTAGTAATATGCTTAAATTCAGCAGGTAGTCTCATCTGATCTGAGGTCGTAGTCAGATGGAGCGGGGATGCGGGGTCCCCACACATGGCCAGGGTAGGCGGGCTCACGGAGCTCCGGTGACTGCTGCTCGCGAACCGGCTTGCGAGTGAATGAGGCTGCTTTTATTTTAGGAAAAATGTTTTGAGTGGCAATTTTTTTGTTTTCATTTTCAAATCTAGGCCTAGGCCTACATGAAATTCTGTATCCATTGAACAATTTATTATTATTATTATTATTATTATTATTATTATTATTATTATTATTATTATTTATTTATTTATTTATTTATTTATTTATTTATTTATTTATTTATTTATTTATTTTCCGACTCGGAAGGGCAACCTCAGTCCAGGAGTGCACAGGGGCAGTTGCCCGGGCAACCTGAGCAACCCCCTGTGCACGTCCCTGCTTCGGAACATTCTCCATGGTGACAGATACATTTTATCCCATGTTATAGAAGATTATGGCCAAATGAACAGCATTTCCATGGAAACAAGCTGGAGGAGAGTTAGATTTGTGGAGATGCAAGCCTGCTTAAGATGCAGTAAGGATGCATTTTTCAGTTTATTTTAGTTTATTTTGGGGCAAACAAGTATGAACTGTGACTGAATTTTTATTTATTTATTTATTTATAACTGGAAAAAACACAACATAAACCCAAAACTTCCTTGAAATACCCTTTACCCATTTCCTGTACATTAGTTTCAAGATTATCGCTTATACTTCAAAACTTGTATCGCTTTGTTTTGCCTGGAATGTTCCACTTGTTTCCATTTGGAGACAAGCAGGTGATTAGTTCAAACCCGTACTGTGGAACATTACAGGCAGGCTACGGACCCTCTACCGGAAAAGTTACATAGTGCACCTTTATACATTTTGACCATCATTTCGGCACAGTTATTTCTAGCAGTTATTTATATTCTACTCTTAAAATCAATGTCCATCATATCTGGAATTGGTGTATGAGCACTTCTGTTCAGCAGAGCGGTCCAGCTGGATTGCTTGTATACAAATGAAAACAAAATAAATAATTTGAGACACAAGTTAGAATAAGAAATGTTTTTTTCTTTCTAACCACTATTTCACACTAACTGAATTTATAATGAAATTCCATTCAAATTGCTCCATCTCACAATGCTAATAGTTAACAAACATGAGCCCAAACCTCTTATAATGAAAAGGAAACTGCACACCCCAATATACATACAATATATATGTATGAATTTGTAACGCACTAGGGGCTAAGGAAGTGACTGCAACCAAGGGGCGATAAGGAGGAGGAACGGTCAGGTTATGTGGATAAAACCACAGAAACCAAAGATTCAGTTTGAAATGTATTGCATTAAAAGCTATAAGCGCAATAAATATTCCTTGTGTATACAGTGGTACCTCACCTTACGAAATTAATTCGTTCCAGAAGTGGTTTCGTAACGTGAAAAATTCGCAAGTTGAGTAGCTATTTCAATGGAAAAAGCCTGATTCGTTCCAAGGCCCCGATTCAAGTTTTTTTTTTTTTTTTTTATATTGTAACTTTTTTTATATTGTGGTCTGGACCTGCTCTAGACCTGCCAGACACGGAGCCCCAGACATCCAGGGACCCAGGGGGACACTGCCAGCCCGCCTTAAAGGGATATGCCACCCCCAGGTCAAATTTGGGCATCTCCCCACAGTCCAGAGACTAAAATAAGTGGTGGAAAGCGTTTTCCTGCTCACCCAGCTATTGTCCGAGTCTGTCGCCACTGACCGCCGCGGTATCTGGTGCTCCTCCGCCTTAGACTGGAGTCTAACGTCGCCAGAGAAAGATTTCGGCCAAAAGGAATTAATTTGCTCGATGCGTTTCCCAATTACTTTGTGTGTAGTGCGCATTCATATCGAGTGCAAATAAATTTGCAAATCAACACGGAGAGCTTGCCTTGGTCATTTTGGGTGGGAACTATTTTCCAGTGCGTAAGAATACAGCCGTATCACGCAGTACGCTACCAGGGGAATCCCAGTTACGCACCGGGAAAGGAGTTCCCCTGTTGCACAACGTGGTGCGTGATACGCCTGTATTCTTACGCACTGGAAAAAACGCTTTCCACCACTTATTTTAGTCTCTGGACTGTGGGGAGATGCCCAAATTTGACCTGGGGGTGGCATATCCCTTTAAGAGCTCCCTAAGCGGGCATGGGTCCGGGGACTGTCCCGGTCACCGGCCTGGAGGTCTTGAAGAGGCCGACCTCACGGTTCTATCCAGGCCGCTCTGTGAGCACCTTACGCGGGCAGGTCTGGAGCGGGTCTGGACCGCCGCAGCTCTTGCGTGCGAGCGGTGGCTCGCCTCGGCTGTGGCTCGAGGTGAGGCCAGGGGGTGGACGCGCGCGCGGCGCTTTGGTTCACCTGGTCTAGTCCTGGTCTAGTCCTGGTTTAGTCCAGACCACTGCGGCTCCTCCTGGTTTAGTCCAGGTTTAGTCCTGGTTTAGTCCAGAACACCGCGGCTCCTCCTGGTTTAGTCCGGGTTTAGTCCTGGTTTAGTCCAGACCACTGCGGCTCCTCCTGGTTTAGTCCGGGTTTAGTCCTGGTTTAGTCCAGACCACCGCGGCTCCTCCTGGTTTAGTCCAGGTTTAGTCCTGGTTTAGTCCAGAACACCGCGGCTCCTCCTGGTTTAGTCCGGGTTTAGTCCTGGTTTAGTCCAGAACACCGCGGCTCCTCCTGGTTTAGTCCGGGTTTAGTCCTGGTTTAGTCCAGACCACTGCGGCTCCTCCTGGTTTAGTCCAGGTTTAGTCCTGGTTTAGTCCAGACCACCGCGGCTCCTCCTGGTTTAGTCCAGGTTTAGTCCTGGTTTAGTCCAGACCACCGTGGCTCCTCCTGGTTTAGTCCAGGTTTAGTCCTGGTTTAGTCCAGACCACTGCGGCTCCTCTAGACCTCCTCTAGACCTGGTCAGGACTAGAGGAGGTCTAGACCACCGCGGCTCTTGCATGGGTCTCGTTCATGCGCTCAGACTGCACTGCGTGCTGTCCTACTCACTGCTCCCTTCAGCTGTGACTCGAAACGAAAACAGGAAATCCACCTGGTCTAGTCCTGGTTTGGTCCTGGTTTGGTCCGGGTTTGGTCCTGGTTTGGTCCAGGTTTAGTCCTGGTCCAGTCCAGGTTTAGACCTTGGTCTGGACCTGCTGGCAGCTCCGTGCCGGGTCATGCTGCGCTATCACACATGTCCGCGCGCAGTCTTCTCCCCCCTCCCCCTTCCCCCCACACTTCACTATTAATACGTTTTGTTGGGAATCTGTGGGGGTTTGGGTGTTTGAACGGGGGACAGGTGTGAGAGGGGTTTAAATCCAGTCTGAGAAAAGCGTATAATGTGTGTGGCTGAGCGCGCATTATTTGAATTTTTGAGATTTCGCGTTTCATAACTTGAATTTTCTTTCGTATCTAGAGACCAAAATTTAACGTGAAGGCGTTTCGTAACTTGAAATTTTCGTTTGTTGGGTCTTTCGTAAGGTGAGGTACCACTGTATATTAGAAAGATATAGATAATAAATAATTAATAAACAGGTAATAAATTGTATATTATATTATAATATTATTATAAGCAGATATACTTAAACACAAACAAAACAAAAATGCATTCACTTAGTAGTTCAGTAGTCTTTGTTAGACTGGTAGTCTTACTAGTTTTCATCCAAACAATCCAAAGTGAGAGTAGCACCAGAGGAGTGGGGCAGGAGGTTGCGTGATAAGTGACGCCAGAACTTAAAGGAAGTTATCCCACCACAATAAAGTTGTAACCGGAAGTTGGATAATTGACATGGGTTACGCTTTCCCCCCTGATCCCATGTTCGTTCGGACATGGACCAGGCTGGTAACGAATAGTTGGCTGACTGGGCTATACAGACACCACATCATCTTCATCCTC
Source organism: Paratrypauchen microcephalus (assembly GCA_036785185.1). Lineage (NCBI taxonomy): Eukaryota > Metazoa > Chordata > Actinopteri > Gobiiformes > Gobiidae > Paratrypauchen > Paratrypauchen microcephalus. The sequence continues at coordinate 3,488,987 of JAVJIX010000067.1, forward strand.
CTAAATAGCAAAGGACTCTTTGTTCACATGTCCGCAAAATAGTGTATCCTTTGAAAAAGTTGTAGTTTTATTTTTCCTTTCTTTCTTTTTTTTCTACTTAAAGGTACAGTATGCAGCTTTCTGGAGATGGCACGTCATCGGCATGATTCTGTGTGTGGCAGTGTGGCCTGCTGGGGGCAGGCCTTGCTACTCTAAGAAACTGTTTCCATTGGCCAATCGCAATAGCTGTCAAATCAATAAATAGCATTTCCTTTGTGTCACCCGCCCTCTGACCTATGCACTTCCTGGATCCCCCCCAGTGGGCTGTTATCTGGCGTGGCATGTTGTGCTCCATAGGTGATTACTGGTCCAGGATAGACAAACATCTGCAATGCGCCTGTGAGGCCAAAGTGGCATGTTGGAGCTGCGGACCTTCATTCCAGTTTAGCTTTAGGATTAGAAGTGTGAAGAATCCCTCAGTCGTCCAGGTAGAATCCATGATAAAAGGAGAAATTCAATTTGTCAACTGGACAAAGCACCTCGGATGAGCTGCGAAACGTTTTCGACCAAATAAACTTTGTCCGGTTGACAAATTGAATTTCTCCTTTTTATATAGGATTAGAAGTTATTTCATTTGTATTTCTAGGTGTGACTTCTGGGAGTTGCGGTGTGGGCGCTGGAGCCGTCGCCTTGCCCTTTTTGTACATGTGATTGACTGAACTGAGTTGTGCATCTTGCTCCATTCAGATGGGCCTGTGAATCCCAATGTTAACTTACTCCCCAACTTATTATTTCACAGACTTGGAGCTGAACTGCACTGCCTTACAAATTATTATGCAAATTATATTTTTCATAAGTCATCAGCATTTAGAGTACAATTTGAATGTTATTGAATAAACCTCCCAATGAGTTTTTTTTTTTTCAATAAAAATTTAAATTGCACTATTACAAATTATGTTTCAAACCATATTATTGTCAAACTGAAAATTGTCATTTGTTTATTTTTCAGTTAGAAGTGTTAGCATATTACTGAAATCAAAAGCTATTTCAATCAAAACATCTTAACAGGTCAAGTAACATTTGAACATAGAAGCCCTTATGTGAGCTTCACAATTCTTGCATCCATTAAAGTTGTATTTCTTTGCAGGATGTCAGAATGGCCTCTCAGAGCTGCTGGTTGGATGTGAACTGCTTCCCGTCCTCATAGATCTTTGGCTTGAGGAGCTCCAAAGGTTCTCAATGGGGTTGAGGTCAGGGGAGGATGGGGGCTTACCATGAGTTTCTCTTCTTTTATGCCCATAGCAGCCAATGATGCAGAGGTATTCCTTGCAGCATGAGATGGAACAATGTGGAGCCATTTCTGCTTGTGAACTTTGTTTAAAGGAAAAGTAACGTTTTTTTTTACAATCTGAGCCTTCTTTCGGCAATAAAACAAGTAGTTTTACTCACCCATAGCAGTTTGGTGTCAATTGGAGCAGTATTGTAGAAGTTATGTTGAGTCGTTCTGTTCTACTAATGATCCCGTATCCGTTAGCGTGAGTGCTCGGGGCATTACTTTGCGGTGTCCAAATAACACAAACTTTAGCACTTTTCAAATCACAGAAGATCGCTGTGTCAGGGTAGACTTTTAGTGGATTCCAAAACGGCCTGAAACCCGATATCCAGCTATAGTTTCATTTGATGACGTCATCAGAGAGGACAGTGCGCATGCGTGAACTCAGCTGTTTTGTAAACACCACTAGTCCGAAAGAAGCTAACACCGCTCTGAACTTTACTTTTCTGTTGCGATATCGGGTTTCAGGCCGTTTTGGAATCTACTAAAAGTCTACCCTGACACAGCGATCTTCTGTGATTTGAAAAGTGCTAAAGTTTGTGTTATTTGGATACTGCAAATCAGTGCCCCGAGCACTCACGCTAACGGATACGGGATCATTAGTAGAACAGAACGGCTCAACATAAGTTCTGCAATACTGCTCCAATTGACACCAAACTGCTATGGGTGAGTAAAACTACTTGTTTTATTGCCGAAAGAAGGCTCAGATTGTAAAAAAAAAACGTTACTTTTCCTTTAAGGGTGCAAGCCTCAGGAGGATCCTACACCTTGATGTTTGTGGGACTCCAGGAGGCACCAGCAGCTTCAAATACCTGTTTGCTGCTTTGTAATGGCATTTTAGCAGCTGCTCTCTTAATCTGATGTATTTGTCTAGCAGAAACATTCCTCATTGTGCCTTTATCTGCATGAATCTGTGTGTGACTCTGAATCACAAATCTCTTAATAGTACAATGATCACGCTTAAATGTACACTGTGTAGGATGGTGGCGCATTGGTGGATGGTGGGTATTGCAATTCCGGTTCTAGCTACAGCAGACCTCGAGGGTCATACACAACAGTAATAAGTAGCTGAATCTCCCAGGAACCAGTAGGTGGCAGTATGCGCAAGCAAAGTTTATTCCACGTTTGTTTATTCCAAAACTTATGCTACGTTTATACGGCGACGATCAAAACAGAAGACGCAAAAGTGGCGTCTCGTCTTCAATTTTTTGTCCGCGTTTATATGAAGACGCAAAAGTGGACGCAAAAGTCAGCGAAGGGAGGCGCTGGACTGAAAAAAAACAAAACAAAACATCACAACAGCGTCAAGTTACATTTCTAACCACGACTGTACCGGAAAAGAGAAAGGTAAAACTTCAAAATAAAATGTTCTAGTTGCGTTTTAAATGAGTTGTTAAGTTCCGCTCCAAACATTTCAGTGACTTGTATTTTTGTTGACATGTTTTTGAATATTGTACTGAAAATAGTGACATTACAGGAGGATTACAGTGAATTAGAAAATATAAAATCACATGGGGTTTTACATTTGAAGTGCCTCATGCGGAAGTCGCTTGTCTTGGCATCTGTGGCTGTGAGAGTGTGAGAAAGACTTGTACGCCGTAGACGTGTGTGGGTGCGATTTATACAATTGTTGAAATGACTCTTGTATGTTGACTAGAGCTGCTAGCGCAGCTTGAACATCCGTGGTATCAAGGTATGCCGCATCTATGTGACGTAAACGCGTACGTGACGTGAGCAGATCTGACCAGTTTTGCGTCTTGGGCAGTTTAGACGGAAACGCTACAGCGGAGCGTATTTAACTTTTCCACTCTGGAGGGTGGTTCCAGATTTTTAAAAACGCCGTCACCGTATAAATGAAAGGCACTTCCGATAAAATATTTTGTCGTTTTTACTCGTAAGCGTTCTCGTGTAAACGGGCCCTTAACCACTACAAACTTTACTATAGTGGTATGCTGCTTACCGTTTGCTATACTACCCATACAGATGGTAATTATGTTGTTATATATCCCGGTATTCGAGAACAAAACTGCGCCTCACCGAGCCTTGTAATGCTTGGTGCATCTGCTAACAAAAACTTCGAAGCGCTAGAAGTAACAAAAATGAGGCTCACACAAGGCTATAATAGCGAAAGTGTATATTGTCCTTCTTCTTTTCCTCTTAGATGAAGGTGCTTGCTCCTGCGATGTATGTGCAGAGTAAGGGCCTGTTTACACGAGAACGGTTACGGGTAAAAACGACAAAATATTTTATCGGAAGTGCCTTTCGTTTACACGGTGACGGCGTTTTTGGGGCCTAAAAACGCAAAAATCTGAAACCACCCTCCAGAGTGGAAAAGTTAAATACGCTCCGCTGTAGCGTTTCTGTGTAAACTGCCCAAGACGCAAAACTGGTCAGATCTGCTCACGTCGCGTACGCGTTTACGCCACTTTTGCGTCTTCTGTTTTGATCGTCGCCGTATAAACGTAGCCTAAGTGTGATCCGGCAACATGCTTGTCATTGTTTATGCAAATGCGTACTATCTCGTTGTGTGAAATCCACGGGCCAGTGCCGACAGCTATAAAGAAAACGGCGAAGGCGGAGCCCAAAATACAGTATGTCCTTCTGCGGCTCTCGTAGTTAAAATGGATGCCGCTACATGGGGAAGATCCCCCTTTTATGTAGGTGAAATCGACTATATCTAAGTCCAAAAGAATACTTTGATTTCATGATGGAAGTGAAAACAATGTATTTTTGAATGGGTATCTTCAATTTCGGTAATTAACGGGTAAAAATCTTACACAGTGTATTTAAGTTTTTTTTATTTAAGAAATATCTAAAGTAACTTGTCCAGTGTATTCAACTATTTCACACTTTTCCCATATTCCCATATTGCTTGACGATGGTGCTCTGCTTAAAGGAAAAGTAACGTTATTTTACCATCTGAGCCTTCTTTCGGTAATAAAACAAGTCGTTTGACTCACCCATATCACGTTCGTGTCATTTGGAGCTGTTTGGTGAAAGTTATGTTGTAGCGTATCCGTTAACATGAGTATTCGGGGCATTACTTTGCGGCCTCCAAATAACACAAACTTTAGCACTTTTCAAATCATAGAAGCCCGATGTCTTAATGTAAGATTTCGTTTGAAGCAAAAGTGGCCTGTAATCCGAGATTTAGCTATAGTTTCGAGTAGATGAGGACGCCAGTGCACATGTGCGGACTGTGCTATCAGCTCCCGGGACCCAAACATGAAACGCAAAGCTGAAAACTATGGATAAATCTCGGATTACAGGCCACTTTTGCTTCAAACGAAATCTTACATTAAGACATCGGGCTTCTATGATTTGAAAAGTGCTAAAGTTTGTGTTATTTGGAGACCGCAAAGTAATGCCCCGAATACTCATGCTAACGGATACGCTACAACATAACTTTCACCAAACAGCTCCAAATGACACGAACGTGATATGGGTGAGTCAAACGACTTGTTTTATTACCGAAAGAAGGCTCAGATTGTAAAATAACGTTACTTTTCCTTTAATAATGTGGCACTTCCTTCTTAAAGGGACAGTGTGTAAGATTTTTACCCGTTAATTACTGAAATTGAAGATACCCATTCAAAAATACATTGTTTTCCAAGCCTTTTCACTTCCATCATGAAATCAAAGTATTCTTTTGGACTTAGATATAGTCACATAAAAGGGGGATCTTCCCCATATAGAGGCAGCCATTTTGAATACGAGAGCCGCAGAAGGACATTTGGGCTCCGCCTTCGCCTTCGGCAAGGCTCGTGGTTTTGGGTAAACAACACAAGCATGCTGCCGGATCAGACGTCGTAATGGATCTAACACGTGTTTTGGACTAAATTGTTTTACTGGATTTTATTCGCTGGATCCTTATGGACAAATTGAGAGCAAGTTTATGGTGAAATACAGAGTTTGACCTGTGCAAAGCATTCTAAGGTAAGCTAACCTCGTTTTGTGCTTTTCCGTATAAAAGCCCCATGTGCTCGGGGAGTGTTTGTTTTGCAGGGAAATGAATTGCATAGTCAAAAAGAGGAGAGTAAGGTTTCATTTGATGTGTAGAGTGTCATGGTACATGATCGGGAATGTGTGTTTTCATGTGAAAAGAAAAAAAAAAAAAAAACAGGACCGCGTTTTATTTATACAGTGCGGCTCGTGCGCGGGTACGAGAGCTGTCCGCGTTACAGCGCGCCCGGGTGACCCTCGAGGTCTGCCGTAACTAAAACAGAAAGTGCAATAGCACCATCCACCTATGCGCCACGAATCCTACACACTGGGGCTTTAAGTTGTTCTTCCTTTAGTTGAACTCACCCATCACATATTGTCACTCAGTGTGTGTGAGATGATTTCACACAAGTCCATCCACAAGTTTCACTGGAAAACTAAACATTTGACCTTTATGACACTTAAACATAATTTGCATAATCATTTGGAACACGGTGTAATGAAATACATAGAACTATTTATGCACCTGCCCTCTCAACTACATTATGTGTAAAATAAATGTACAACTTATTTAAAAATGGAACCTTGCCTCTGCGTTATCAAGAACAAACCTCACCACTCATCTTGCCACATATGGAAACTGATACTTTGCAGGGACATCATGCTGGAGGTCTGATACATGTATCTCGTTGATGGAATGTTCAGAATGACACAATGTAGGCCAACACATTAGCACTGACAAATACTGATATGGTCTGAATTTCAGACTCTGAAAACTCAAGAAAAAATACAAAATGGATTTAAATCCCATATGTCCAGGAGTTTGTGATCAATGCGAGCCTTCATGGTCCTGTTTAGGAGTTTAAACAAAAAGGTGAGAGTGACTAACTGAAAAACAGCTGGCTCATGCTAGGTAGCTTGTGATTGTAATGTTACGTGAGAGAGACTTAAAGGAGAATTAACGTTTTTTTTACAATCTGAGCCTTATTTCAGTAATAAAACGAGTTGTTTTACTCACCCATAGCACTTTGGCGTCATATGGAGCACTTCCAGAGATGTTTTAGATTAGCGATAGCCATAGCGCTAATATATGCCCCGTGCGGTCTCCAAATAACACAAACTTTAGCACTTTTCAAATCATAGAAGCTCAATGTCTTAGTCTACGCTTTCGTTTGAGTCAAAAGTGGCCTGTAATCCGAGATTTATCCATAGTTTCGAGTAGATGAGGCCAGTGCGCATGTGCGGAGTCACCGTTTATTTCACTCTCAGCTCCCGGGACCCAAACATGAAACGCAAAACTGTAAACTATGGATAAATCTCGGATTACAGGCCACTTTTGACTCAAACGAAAGTGTAGACTAAGAGATTGAGCTTCTATGATTTGAAAAGTGCTAAAGTTTGTGTTATTTGGAGACCGCACGGGGCATATATTAGCGCTACGGCTATCGCTAATCTAAAACATCTCTGGAAGTGCTCCATATGACACCAATGTGTAAAACAACTTGTTTTATTACTGAAATAAGGCTCAGATTGTAAAAAAAACATTAATTCTCCTTTAACAGCGCAAATCAGCTCACCTGTTGGAGTTCCAACCAAGTCAGCTATTTCTAATCAGACTGTGTTAAAAATAAACCTGAGATGAAGTCTAATTTAAGTAACAGAACTTCAGACAGAGTAGTGCTTTCATGAAATCAGCTGCAAAGTATCACTAGAAAGAAAGTTAAAACCATATTTCCTTTTGATTTCCCTGACAGACCGGCCATACCATCACTTGAGCACTTCATCGGCTTCATTGCATGTGGATTTATAAACCATTACAGCGAGAGTGTATAGTTGTGATGGTTGCCGTGGTGATATCTTGAAAGAGCGGCTCAGCTAAACTCCAGGAGAAAATCCTTTATTACTGAATTGTGGAGTCTGCTCGGGGCTGCGGCGCTTGGCTGAGTGCGAGTCTCATTTAAAAAATAGCCCTGTGCTGATGCTATAATGAAAGGTAATTGGTTAAAGGGGGGCAAGGGGAGGGGGAAAAGCTGTGTTTTTTTGTAATAAGTCAATGCAAAATAATGGGACTTCTTCACAAAGCCCCTCTACTCATTTTGTATAACACTTTGTCCTCCCCATAGGCTATTTCACAGAGGAATTAGCTATATTTTAATTACCAGTCTATGGTCTTGCCCCTACTCCTCTAATGTTAAAAGTAGGGCTGGGAATATTAACGCGTTAATCGCGATTAGATTAATGTAAGTTATGATCGCGAACAATTTTTTTAATCGCGATCAGAGTTTGCCAGCATTTTCCGCAATTCTACCATCCATAGTACTTCCGGCGCGAGCTGGCTGCCCGTCACAACGCTCCTGCACTTCCCTAACTTTTTGCCTTAAACTGCCCCACTTTTGTAAATATTTTTTATCAACACTGTACGTAAGCTTGGGCCGCACACGACGCTGCACTTTTTCTGCACTTTTGGTGGATTATTTACCTGTCTCGGCTTAAGATGTGTAAGGGACCCCGTCCCCCGCTCGTCTACACAAAGGATCAGCTGATGGCGCTGCGCAGCACTGTCGTGTTCCCCCGAGACAGGCATGTTATCCCTGACGAGATCCTGCGGACGACACGCCGTGGACGCCGCGCGGGACGTAAACTCCGGGAAAAGAAGAGACGCTACAGACCCGTTCTTCCCTCTGTCATCACGGGTAATGTGCGCTCCCTCGCCAACAAGACGGACGAGCTCGCGGCGCTCGTTAGATTTCAGCGGGAGTACAGGGACGCTAGCGTCATTGTTTTTACGGAGACATGGCTAACACCGCAAATCCCGGACTCTACTGTGGACAACATTCATCTGCTGCTCGCAGACAGGACGGAGGAGAGCGGGAAGAAGTAGGGAGGAGGACTAGCGCTGTTTCTGAACGAGAAATGGTGTAAACCTGGACACTGTACAGTGAAGGAGCAGATGTGTAACAAAGACATTGAACTGTTCGCTGTCGGCATGAGGCCCGGTTACCTGCCCCGTGAGTTCTCTTATATGCAGCTCATTTGGTTGTATTAATTAAACTCATTGTCGGTTAAACGCGCTATTTTGAGTTTGCTAGTATTTTGTTCCTTCTACGCATCCGTAGGCAGCTCGAGCGGGCTTCAATCATTTATTTACAATTTCTCAAAGTAAACACTATTACTGGTTCATTGTTACTTTTTCCTTTCTCTGCACTTTTTTTAAAATTAAAAATATGGTGAGAAATACTTTGCATTGTGAGTTTAACTTTAGATTCGAACGGTCTTACTGCAAGATATCAATTTTAAACATGCAAAATAAATCATGATTAATCGCGATTAACTATGAAATTTCTGAGATTAGTTGCGATCAAGAAAATTAATCGTTTGACAGCCCTAGTTAAAAGTGCACTGTGTAACTTTTCGGCTACTCATCACCTGCTTGTTTCTATGGAGATGTCATTGCTCTGCCTGGAATTTTCCACAGTGTGACATTAAACAGATCTCCCTTACATTTATTCAATTACAGGTGGTTTTATAGCTCAAAAATTCCTAGAAAAACTGGCATTCTGACAGTGAGTAAGGTCGCCTCTCCACAGATGTTACCTGTAACTTGCTCCGGTTTGGTCTCCATGAAGAAAGAAAGGTTTAATACAAAACACTGCAGACATACCAGTAACATTTCCTCTGAGACCCACAGTTGCAGAACTGCAACATTTAAAGCCCCAGTGTGTAGGATTCGTGGCGCATAGGTGGATGGTGCTATTGCACTTTCTGTTTTAGCTACGGCAGACCTCGAGGGTCACCCGGGCGCGCGCATGAGCCGCATGCTGCGCGGTTCCGTTTTTTCTTTTTTCTTTTCTCATGAAAACACACATTCCCGATCATGTACTATGACACTCTACACATCAAATGAAACCTTACAGTCTCCTCTTTTTGAATATGCAATTCATTTCCCTGCACAACAATCACTCCCCGAGCACATGGGGCTTTTATACGAAAAGCACAAAACAAGGTTAGCTTACCTTAGAATGCTTTGCACAGGTCAAACTCTGTATTTCACCATAAACTTGCTCTCGATTTGTCCGTAAGGATCCAGCGAATAAAATCCAGTAAAACAATTTAGTCCAAAACACGTGTTAGATCCATTACGACGTCTGATCCGGCAGCATGCTTGTGCTGTTTACCCAAAACCACGAGCCTTGCCGAAGGCGAAGGCGGAGCCCAAATGTCCTTCTGCAGCTCTCGTATTCAAAATGGCTGCCTCTGCATGGGGAAGATCCCCCTTTTATGTGACTATATCTAAGTCCAAAAGAATACTTTGATTTCATGATGGAAGTGAAAAGGCTTGGAAAACAATGTATTTTTGAATGGGTAATTTCAATTTCAGTAATTAACGGGTAAAAATCTTACACACTGTCCCTTTAAACAACATATTCACTGTATGTTGAACACATATGGCAGAATTGACTATAAAGCTGACTTTGATCTATGATCTTTTTTGATCCCTGTGAAGGAAGTGCTGAACAGGAGACAGTTCCAGGTACAGCTCTCTGCCTCTCTCATTCAAACACCGTAAAAAGAGGTAGACCTTCAGTGGATGAGGAAAGATCACCACTAAGTGCTAAAACAATAGTGTACAACACTCCAAAAGGACAGCATTGAACACTTTCCTCATAAAGATAAAAAAAGAGGCCGGTGCAGGTAAGAGCGGATACACATCCACCTCTTGCATGGAGTGTGATGTCCGCTTGTGCTTCAGAGGTGACAAAAACTGCTTTCTTCAGTTTCATATTTGATGAGTGACATGATAAAGAGAAGAGTCCTGCAGCACATCATTTAATGTTCTTGTCCATATACACGATTGTTGTATTAAATATAAGATTTGAGTACAAAAAAATAAGTTCAAAACATTCTCATGTTCACTTAGTGCTGTTCTGTATTTAAAAAATAATTTTGAAATATGTTATGATTTTATGGAGTGAGCAAAAACTAATACAAAGTTGGCTTTTATTAAATGTGAAGTCGTAATATTGGTAACCACTAAAGCCCAGGGTTGCAATTTTGCAACATTTCCACATCACAAAAAAGAAAAAAAGATAAAACAAATTATTCTCTGCATTAGAGCCTTAAAGGAAAAGTAACGTTTTTTACAATTTGAGCCTTATTTCGGTAATAAAACAAGTTGTTTTACTCACCCATAGCACTTTGGTGTCATATGGAGCATTTCCAGGGATGTTTTAGATTAGCGTTAGGCTAACGCCGTTAGCCTAGCGCGACTTATAGCCATAGCTTGGGGCATTCCCCGAGCATGTAATATGCCCTGTGTGGGCTCCAAATAACACAAACTTTAGCACTTTTCAAATCATAGAAGCTCGATGTCTTTAGTCTACGATTTCGTTTGGTCAAAAGTGGCCTGTAATCCGAGATTTATCCATAGTTTATAGCTTTGCGTTCCATGTTTGGGTCCCGGGAGCTGAGAGCACAGTCCGCGCATGCGCACTGGCATCCTCATCTACTCGAAACTATGGCTAAATCTTGGATTACAGGCCACTTTTGCCTAACGCTAATCTAAAACATCTCCGGAAATGCTCCATATGACACCAAAGTGCTATGGGTGAGTAAAACAACTTGTTTTATTACCGAAATAAGGCTCAGATTGTAAAAAAAACACGTTACTTTTCCTTTAAGAAAAACATGTTAAAGAGGTTTAAAAAAAAAAAAAAAAAATTCATCCAGGAAATGAATACTTGGGTCTCAGAGGGTTAAAGCCTTTGACGGGCCTTCCACCTGAAAAGTTACACAATGCACCTTTAAGGATGTAAGTGTATACGTGTGTGCGTGCGTGAGTGTGTATGTATGTGTACTTGTGTGTGTGTGTGTGAAGGAGGATCTGGTCTGCAGAATGTTATCAACTGCATGGTCACAGAAACTCCCTGTCCTGTCCTTGGCTCTGGGCAAAAAACGATTGTATTGTATTATTTGTGTTGTATTGTGTTCTTGTGTGTAACTTACTGCTATTCATTCACTGTAGCATTAGTATATTGAGATAAAAGTGTAAGAAGTGTAAGAGTAAAATGCTACATGTGTATACTTTATAAGAAAGAGAAAGCTATTGAAAACTACATTGAATGAACAAGTTCCCCGTAAATGTTGTACTTTTCAGCCACACTCTGATGCAGTGTTACACAATGGGCCGAAGCCACTGGAAGTTCAGAGACACAACACACAACATTAGACTAAGCAACGCAATGCAGTGTAATGCAACACAAGCTCAACATGCAGTTAACCACAGACTTTTGACCTGTGTGCACACTTAAAGGAAAAGTAACGTTTTTTACAATTTATTTCGGTAATAAAACAAGTTGTTTTACTCACCCATATCACTTTGGTGTCATATGGAGCATTTCCGGAGATGTTTTAGATTAGCGTTAGGCTAACGACTTATAGCCATAGCTCGCGGCATTCCCCGAGCATGTAATATGCCCCGTGCGGGCTCCAAATAACACAAACTTTAGCACTTTTCAAATCATAGAAGCCCGATGTCTTAGTCTATGATTTCGTTTGGTCAAAAGTGGCCTGTAATCCGAGATTTATCCATAGTTTACAGCTATGCGTTCCATGTTTGGGTCCCGGGAGCTAAGAGCACACTCCGCGCATGCTCACTGGTGTCCTCATCTACTCGAAACTATGGCTAAATCTCGGATTACAGGCCACTTTTGACCAAACGAAATCGTAGACTAAAGACATCGGGCTTCTATGATTTGAAAAGTGCTAAAGTTTGTGTTATTTGGAGCCCGCACGGGGCATATTACATGCTCGGGGAATGCCCCGAGCTATGGCTATAAATCGCGCTAGGCTAACGGCGTTCATCATCTAACGGCATCTCCAGAAATGCTCCATATGACACCAAAGTGATATGGGTGAGTAAAACAACTTGTTTTTTTACCGAAATAAGGCTCAGATTGTAAAAAACGTTACTTTTCCTTTAATATGTGAATGTGTCTCCTCCAAAGCAGACAGACCCTTGACCTTTATGCTAAACGTTATGTTCATCTTTATGTTAATCTATATGTGAATCATGCACTAAAAACCTCCCCTCGCTGGCACTCCCCTGAATGGTGGACAGTGTCTGATGATGCCACCACACATCACCATGCGTAACTATGACGCCAGGAGCCTGTGTCAGTCCTGTGTTACTGACAGGGTCCTATACCTGTATATACTTTATACTGTGTATGTCATTGTACTGCAGGACTGTCACCATTTCACTAAAGCCTAAAGTGAGGGCTCAGGGCTGGTGAGATGTGTGTGCTGAGATGTGTGTGGTGTGTGGTGATTACTGTCAGTGGATCTGCGCTCTTTTCATGGAGGTCACGCAGCAGCGAATGTTAGCCTATTATTTGGCACTAAGTTGTGAAAGACTGAAGCAGCAGCCTACAATCTGATGTACTGTGAAAAGTTACACAAGTGTCCAGCTGAATAATAGGGCTGTAGTTGAAAGAAAGAAATGTAGCCCTATAAAACAGGGAAGTTTAGAGGTCCCCCCCAGGACATTTTTAAAGGTCCCATGACATGGTACTTCTTGATGCTTTTATATGGCTCCTTAATGGTTCCCTAATACTGTAAATGAATCCTTCTTCAAAATCAACACTCAGTGCATGAGAAACAGAGATAAAATGAGAAAGAGTCATTTTTCTCTCTCTGAACAGGCCATTATGGGTGTTGTTGCTTGAATGCAAATGAGGAGAAAAGAGATGGCCTATAGTAGAGGGCAGGGGCGTGGCCAAACTCTCCGCTCTCAGCTGTGCGATCTCTGATCCATTTCCGCGTTTTTGCGTGGAGAAGAGATTAGAAGTGTTCCACTGAAAAATAAACACATTTCCACATAAAATAAAATTAAACCACTGCTGTTCAAAGGTCCAGAGGCTCAGATAAAGGACTTCCGAGCCTAGAAACACTCGGACGTGCCTCCAGGCAAATAAAAAAACGCATTTCGCATTGCCTAGCGCATTCGCAGTCCAAACTCTCTGGGCGTGATTTACAGAGACGCTGAGTACAGACAGACGGGGGTGGAACTGCATTTGCATTTCTTTTTTCGATCTGACGTCAATAAGGTGCCTTGTTCAAAATCGCCCGTTTGAGCTCTGATTTTTTGTAACGCAGAAAAGGATCGCAAATGCTCAGTTTAGACATTTCGCAACTTTTAACCATGGGGGGGGGGGGGGCTAAACAGGGTAGGGGAGCTCACATTAACGTTCAAAAACCTCAGAAAGTGAAAATTTCATGCCATGGGACCTTTAATAAAATAGAGACTATTAGCTGCACTTTGGTGCATATGAACAGGTTCCCCCTCTTTATTTTACTCCCGATATTTAGTCCAGATCAGTATATGTCACTTTACAACACCAGCCAAATCCAGTGACAGAAACTTGATCCCCTTTAACAGTCTATGGCCACGGCATCCACGAGCAAAAGCACAACACTGCAGTCAAAGGAAACCACTCGAACCCTTACTTGAACTTTTATTTTATTACGAAAGAAGCATGAGTCACTCTGGGGAGGCACAACTGGTCACGCACACACACACAGAGACACACACATACAGACACACACACAGACACGCACACAGACACACACACAGACACACACACAGAGACACACACATACAGACACACACAGACACACACACAGACACGCACACAGACACACACACAGACACACACACAGACACACACAGACACACACACAGACACGCACACAGACACACACACAGACACACACAGACACACACACAGACACGCACACAGACACACACACAGACACGCACACAGACACACACAGACACACACACAGACACGCACACAGACACACACACAGACACACACAGACACACACACAGACACGCACACAGACACACACACAGACACACACACAGACACACACACAGACACACACACAGACACACACAGACACACACACAGACACACACACAGACACACACAGACACACACACAGACACACACAGACACGCACACAGACACACACACAGACACACACATACAGACACACACATACACACAGACACAGGCACACACACAGACACAGACACAGACACACACACAGACACACACATACAGACACACACATACACACAGACACAGACACACACACAGACACACACACAGACACACACACACAGAGACACACACAGAGGCACACAGACACACACACACACACACACACAGACACACACACAGAGACACACACATACAGACACACACAGACACACACACAGACACGCACACAGACACACACACAGACACACACACAGACACACACAGACACACACACAGACACGCACACAGACACACACACAGACACACACAGACACACACACAGACACGCACACAGACACACACACAGACACACACACAGACACACACAGACACACACACAGACACGCACACAGACACACACACAGACACGCACACAGACACACACACAGACACACACACAGACACACACACAGACACACACACAGACACACACAGACACACACACAGACACACACAGACACGCACACAGACACACACACAGACACACACACACACAGACACACACACAGACACACACACAGACACACACAGACACACACACAGACACACACACAGACACATACACACAGACACACACAGACACACACACAGACACGCACACAGACACACACACAGACACGCACACAGACACACACACAGACACACACACAGACACACACAGACACACACACAGACACACACACAGACACGCACACAGACACGCACACAGACACACACACAGACACGCACACAGACACACACACAGACACGCACACACACACGCACACACAGAGATATGCACATATACACACACACATACACACACAACACGTACACACACAGACACTCATGCACACAGACACACACAGACACACACAGACACTCATGCACACAGACACACACAGACATACACATGCACACACATGCACACACATGCACACACGCACACACATGCACACAGACACACACAGACACACACGCACACAGGCACACACAGGCACACACAGACACACACGCACACACACGCACACAGGCACACACAGGCACACACAGACACACACGCACACACACGCACACAGGCACACACAGGCACACACACACACAGACACACACACGCACGACACACACGACACACAACGTCAGAAGGAGGACGGACTGGAGTATTTCAGTGTGAGGTGTCAGAGTGTGGCAGAGTGTGGCGTCAGAGCAGGTGAATACATTATTCACACATTTACAGTGAACACAGCGCCTCTGTCTTTCACAGCACAACGTACTGTCCAGTTCTGTGATCCACACCCTGACCGCACCATGGATGAAGGTATGAGACGCACCACTCAGCACATACTCATAGTCTCAGATGCTAAAGTGAGCACTTTGGTGATAACTCTGTGCAAGTGTTTCTATCACTGTTGTTTGGAGCTGCTGGAGCTGATCCTCAGTCAGAGCAGTGTTAGAATCTATCACTAATGTGAGTGTGAGGCCAAGAAAAGATTAGAAAAGTTTGTTATTTTTTATTGTTCAAAGTTTGATCTATTTTGATGTAATACTATAAAAAGAATGTAACATGTTGCAGTGAAATGGTCCAACTAATGGTTAATCTTGTGTGCACTAGATCTAGATGTGTGTAATCAAATCATTCAGCTAAAATTACTTATAGCCTAAATATGAAAAAAAAAAAAAAAAAAAAAAAAATCACAAATGAGTCAAGTTTAAGTCTGATAATGTTTGATGATTCCTTAGAATCTGAAAATATGATGTAAATGTTGGTTTTATTTCACTGATTCTAAGATGCGTGAAAAGTCCCTCAGTCGTCCAGGTAGAGTTAAAGAGGCTATTTTTGTCAAAAAAGAGAATCCGTCATTAAACAGAAATGGGGGAGTTAGACACAACTTGTCTCCCATCTATAATTCGATTCTCAAACAAAGAATCATTAGGACAGACAAGCCATTGCAGAGGGGTGGAGAGGGTCGTTGTCTTGAATAGGGAATTGGACGCCAGAGAAATTTGAAATACAAAGAGACAGATTAGCTGATGGTTTCAGTGTAGTGAGCGGGCTGATAGATATGCTAATACAAGACGCCAGAGGAATTCGTAAAACAAAAGAGAGTAGCGGGGATAGGTCAGCTTTGTTCAGGGAAGCTAGCTCCTCCCTTGCAGCTAGATATAAACAGGGTCGAACCAGCATGAGGGCCAGAGCTGAAGAAGCCTCTCGGATGAGCGGCGAAACGTTTTCAACCAAACAAACTTTGTCCAGTTGACAAATTGAACTTCTCCTTTGATTCACTGATTCTAGTTTTACTCTTTGTGTCTCTTTTACAGTACGGGACAACATGAGGCTGTTTTGGAGGACACACTCTCACAAAGCGTCTGTGGAGGAGATGATGTTGGACTCACACGCACAGGAGCTCTCAGAACAAGAAATACCAGAGATCCTGTCCATGCTGCCCAGTCTGGAGAGATGCAGAGTCCTGGAGCTGGGAGCTGGGATCGGGTAAGAGTCACTCTGTGCCCTGCTTTGTAAACTGTCAAAATGCAACGTCTACTGACCATTAACTCTATAAAGAAATGGGCTAAGGAACTGTGAGGTCCCCCATAGCATTCGACTCCAGTCAACTGAAACTTCCCAGGCTTATGTAAAGGATAACCTTATGTCCAGTCATCATCATATCACTGCACTGCCTTTCTTGTCTCTTGTAAATAGCTGTGATTTTATATTATTACTTATTTTTCTATTTTATTTTGTCTTGTACATATACATTTATTTATATAATGATATCTTATTTGACATCTGTCTCTTGCTATCTTTTTTGCTACTTATTTAGAATTTATTATTACCATTTATTTTTTACTCTTTGCTATTATATTATATTGTAATGAGTGAGTGAAATGAGTGTGTCCAAATAATTTCCCTTGTGGATCAAGAAGGTTTGTCTAAGTCTAAGTCTAAGGCTAGCAGGTACAAGGGTGAATTTGGAGTTGAGAAACACCAGGATCATGTAGTTAATGGGAACAAATAGCAGTTTAGCTATACAGTGGTACCTCACCTTACGAAATTAATTTGTTCCAGAAGTGGTTTCGTAACATGAAAAATTCGTAAGTTGAGTAGCTATTTCAATGGAAAAAGCCTGATTCGTTCCAAGGCCCCGATCCAAGTTTTTTTTTTTATAGTGTAACTTTTTTTTATAGTGTAACATTGTGTTCTGCATCCTGATTGGTTTCTCAGACTGGATTTAAACTTTTCTCACATTTGTCTCTCGTTTAAACACTCAAACTTTCATAGATTTTCAACAAAATGTATTAATATTGAAGTGTGGGGGGAAGAGGGAGGGGGGAGAAGACTGCGCTCTGACACGTGTGATATGACCCGGCGCGGAGCTGACAGCAGGTCTAGACCAAGGTCTAAACCTGGACTGGACCAGGACTAAACCTGGACTAAACCAGGACTAAACCTGGACTAAACCAGGACTAAACCAGGACTAGACCAGGTGGATTAAAGCAGCGAGGAGGGGACTGCACGCAGTCTGAACGCATGAACGAGACCCATGCAAGAGCTCCTCCTGGTTTAGTCCAGGTTTAGTCCAGGTTTAGTCCAGACCACCGCGGCTCCTCCTGGTTTAGTCCAGGTTTAGTCCTGGTTTAGTCCTGGTCTAGTCCTGGTTTAGTCCAGGTTTAATCCAGGTTTAGTCCAGGTTTAGTCCAGGTCTAGACCTGCTGTCAGCTCCGCGCCGGGTCATGCTGCGCTATCACACGTGTCAGAGCGCACTTTTCTCCGCCCTCCCCCTTCCCCCCACACTTCACTATTAATAATTTTGTTGAAAATATATGAAAGTTTGAGTGTTTAAACGAGAGACAAATGTGAGAAAAGTTTAAATCCAGTCTGAGAAAAGCGTATAATGTGTGTGGCTGAGCGCGCGTTATTTGAATTTTTGAGATTTTGCGCTTCGTAACTTGAATTTTCTTTCGTATCTAGAGACCAAAATTTACCGTGAAGGCGTTTCGTAACTTGAAATTTTCGTTTGTTGGGTCATTCATAAGGTGAGGTACCACTGTATATATATATATGGTCTCTCTTACCCTCATCCAGCTCGGGTCCTCTACCAGAGGCCTGGGAGCTTGAGAGTTCTGCGCAGTATCTTTGCTGTTCCTGTACTGCACTTTTCTGGACTGAGATGTCTGATGTTTTTCCTGGGATCTGCTGGAACCATTCCTCCAGTTAAAGCCCCGAGTGCTCCAATCACCACGGGCACCACTGATGCCTTCACCTTCCAGGCCTTCTCCAGCTCTTCCTTGAGCTCCTGGTATTTCTCTAGTTTCTCATGTTCCTTTTTCCTGATGTTACCATCGCTTGGTATTGCAACGTCCACCACCACAGCTCTGTTCTGTTGCTTATCCACCACTCTATGTCTGGTTGGTTCGCCATCACATTCTGTCCCACAGGATCTTGGCTTGATCATTCTCTGCAATCTTCGGAGGTGTCATTGAAGCATTAACATGTCATTCTGAGTCCTTTTACAGGTCAAATGAATACAGTTGTTCCTATTTATTTATTGGATTGTGTTTGTGTAGTCGCTACACACGGCACTTACTGACCAGAGCTCAACATGTGACCGCTGTGGATTTTATGGAAAACTTTGTGGAATGTAACAGACAGGACAACGGCCACCATAGCAACAGCACCTTCCTCCAGGCAGATGTCACAAAGCTTCAATTCCCCCCAAACAGGTGCATCATTTGGTTCATATTTTTAATCCATAATATAGTATGTATTTCAAAATGTCTGCTGTGTAACTGTTTCCTATGTGATCAGTATTGACTTCATCTTCTCCAACTGGCTGCTGATGTATGTGAGCGATGAGGAGCTCCAGACTCTGACAGAGAAGATGCTGGGCTGGCTGAGGCCTGGAGGCTTCCTCTTCTTTAGAGAGTCCTGCAAACATCGTGCAGGTAGAAGCAGTTTCTTTGTGCTTTCTTTCTTCCTTAAAGGTCCCATGGCATGAAATTTTCACTTTCTGAGGTTTTTGAACGTTAATGTGAGCTCCCCTACCCTGTTTAGCCCCCCCCCCCCATGGTTAAAAGTTGTGAAATGTCTAAACTGAGCATTTGCGATCCTTTTCTGCGTTACAAAAAATCGGAGCTCAAACGGGCGATTTTGAACAAGGCACCTTATTGACGTCAGATCGAAAAAAGAAATGCAAATGCAGTTCCACCCCAGTCTGTCTGTACTCAGCGTCTCTGTAAATCACGCCCAGAGAGTTTGGACCGCGAATGCGCTAGGCAATGCGAAATGCGTTTTTTTATTTGCCTGGAGGCACGTCCGAGTGTTTCTAGGCTCGGAAGTCCTTTATCTGAGCCTCTGGACCTTTGAACAGCAGTGGTTTAATTTTATTTTCTGTGGAAATGTGTTTATTTTTCAATGGAATGCTTCAAATCTCTCTCCCGTGCAAAAACAAGGAAATGGATCAGAGCGCACAGCTGAGAGCGGAGAGTTTGGCCACGCCCCCACCCTCTACTATTGGCCAGCTCTTTTCTCCTCATTTGCATTCAAGCAACAACGCCCATAATGGCCTGTTCAGAGAGAGAAAAAAAATACTCTTTCTCATCTTATCTGTTTCTCATGTACTGAGTGTTGATTTTGAAGAAGGATTCATTTACAGTATTAGGGAACCATTAAGGAGCCATATAAAAGCATCAAGAAGTACCATGTCATGGGATCTTTAACTGTAGATTGTCACTGAAGGAATCAAAACTATGAACGGATGCATATAGAATATAGTAACCAGAAAATAAACTTATTATTATTATTAGTCTTTAATTGAAGGGACAATGTACAGAGACATTATGCTCATAAAACAGATGTACTGCACCAGATTATAGCTAAACAGCTAGTTTCCATCTGCAGTCCCTGCAAAATAGCTCCAAACTTGTTGAAGATAAGATTTGATTTGACCACTGCTTTGCACTTTTGGCATTTCTTGACCCTCACACGACACAGCTGTGAAGTGAAAACCATTTCAAGATCCCATGACATGGTACTTCTTGATGCTTTTATATGGCGCCTTAATGGTTCCCTAATACTGTAAATGAATCCTTCTTCAAAATCAACACTCAGTGCATGAGAGAGCCCCATGAACACAGTCAGAGTCATAAATATGTCTCTCAAACACTTTATTATGGGCGTTGTTGCTTGAATGTAAATGAGGAGGACAGAGACAGGCCAGTGCAGCAGGTGGGGGTGTGGCCAAACTCTCCGCTCTTTCCTCTTTAGCGGTGCGATGTGCGCTGGCTCCACTTCCGCGTTTAAGCGCAGAGACGATTTCCATTGAAAAATAAACACATTTCCATAGAAAATAAAATTAAACCACTGCTGTTTCAGAGATTCGGAGGCTCGGATAAAGGACATCCGAGCCTGGAAACACTCTCACGTGCCTTCAGGCAAATAAAAAAATCTGCATCTCGCATTGCGTAGCTCGTTTGCGGTCCAAACTCTCTGGGCATGATTTCCAGAGACGGTGGGTAGACATCCAGACGGGGGGGTGGAACTGCATTTGCATTTTTCCCTGAGTGTGACGTCAGAAATTTCCCTTGTTCAGAATCGCCCGTTTTTTTTCAAATGCGGAAAAGGATCGCAAATGCTCAGTTTACACATTTCGCAACTTTTAGCCATGGGGGGGCCTTCAACAGGGTAGGGGAGCTCATATTAATGTTCAAAAACCTCAGAAAGTGAAAATTTCATAGAGAGAAAAGCTCATAGAGCTCATAGAGAGAAAGTTCCGCAGCACAGTCAACGAAGCAAAGGGTCGCTACTGTCAGGATTTAAATATAAAATATACAAATTATTTTGTAATTGTGCCACATAATCCCATAGATCTTACACCATATATTTGATATCTTCTGTATGTGTATAAAATATTAAAAGTAGTAAATATATAAAAATAAAACACTGAATGAAAGGGTGTGTCCAGACTTTTGACTGGTAGTGTATAAACTTACTTATTTGTAACTAGATACATAATTGATCTGCCTGGAAAGTTCCACAGTATGACATTAAACAGCTCTACTTTACATTTGTTCAATCACAGGTGGTTTTACAGCTCAAAAATACCAAGAAAAACAGGCGGGGTCGCCTCTCCACAGATCTGACCTGTAACTTGGTCTGGTTTGGTCTCCATGAAGATAGAAGGTTTAATGCCATACTGTGAAACATTCCAGACAATAACATGGAGAAAAAGCTTTTGACGGACCCTCCTCCAAAAAAGTTACACAATGCACCTTTAAGAAAAGATGCATAAAATTTGAACTCAAGTATTGTAATTTTTCTTTTATACTTTGTTACTTACCACCACTGCTCAGAACCAAGAAAACTAAGAAAGACCATGAAAGGTAGTTGGTATTTTGAAG
The DNA here is from genome assembly GCA_036785185.1 of Paratrypauchen microcephalus. NCBI lineage: Eukaryota > Metazoa > Chordata > Actinopteri > Gobiiformes > Gobiidae > Paratrypauchen > Paratrypauchen microcephalus. The sequence goes on from JAVJIX010000067.1 coordinate 3,510,725, forward strand.
CATCATATAATACAGACTTACAGCATTTACCTTGACCTAGAGATTGACCTACATAAGTAAATATATATTTGTACATATATATTTGTTCATGTGATAGAATGGATGATATATGACTAGAATCATTTTGAAATGAAGCCTGTTTTTCTCAGGTGACTTACAGGGTAAATTTGACCCGACCTGCTACCGCCCTGAAGAACATTACACTCAGCTAATCACTTCAGCACGAGTGAAGGACCAGGAGAGAGGGCAGACATTTGGTTTTGACACGGTAATGAAGAAACAGGTCCAGACCTACATTAAGGTACGACTGTTCCTCATAATATTTACAATGTGTTGTCAAGATGAAACTGTCTTCATTTCTTTTATTGCAGATAAAAAACAACCCAAACCAGATATGCTGGCTTCTGGAGAAAGTGCTGCTGTGAAGACTTCTCAGACCCTCCAGGAATTCGCGATGTTGCGATTTGCAACTTCAACGCAACCTCAGCCAATCCCCGTGAATTCAGGGCGGTGTTGCAATTTTGATCAATCGCCGCAACTTTCCCGCAATTTTGACCAATTTTGACCAATCATCAGCGACGTATTGAACTCACGTCGACCAACTTCCTTGTGCCTTACTTCCGTGTGACGAAACGAAACTGGCCGTGTCCCCAGTTCGGAGCGTGGTTTGAAGGGGGCTCAGGCTGCAGTCAAGGCGGTGCACACTTGCTCAGCCCTGAGTGCACTCCGCGGACCGCATGGCCGTCTGCGAAATGCGACAGGTCTCGCAACTACGGGAAGCAGCCGCCGACTCCATTTTCTCCCGTAGAAGAAGTAGCGTGCGGTGCATGCTGGGATATATGAGTGTGTGAAGCGTGCATTTTCACGCGCTTGGTCCACGCCCCGATTTCCATGGAAACGACTGCGGTCTTCAGACCGCGTGTTAAATGCGCATGGGACAAAAAAGAAATGCCCTTCAAACCACGCTCCGAACTGTGCACTCTGGGAATTGGGACACGGCTTCTAATGGCAAAGAAACATGTCTGCGGCGCCATTTGACCACAAAAATAACAGCAAAAGACCGAAACAGTTCCCCTCCTAGTAGTAATTTATTTTGGATGTTGGCAAGGTTGTTTTAGGACCATATCTGTGATCTCTGTGTCTTTGTATTATTCTTTGTCAGTAATAACTCAGTATTCAAAATATTACTCCATTTTAATTACAAAAAGGGAAAATCGCAACTATTTATCGCAACTTTCACTTCCTCCCGCAACAAAATTGCAACAAAAACCTTAAAAACACCGCAACTTTCATCGAAACTTTTTGGAAAAGTTCACGCAAATTCAGGCATTTTAGCCCAAAACAATCACAAAAAATGCCCGCGAAATCCTGGAGGGTCTGACTTCTGCTGGAGCTCAGGCTGCTGTTAGAATGTATTCTTTTTATTCTTTTTACAGTACAGTATATCTAGCCAGATTTTCCTATTAATTACATTGTGCTTTGCAATATGTTCAAAAGGTAAATTCACAAATGTTGTACCTGGTCATTTCTGTTGTGACTAAACCCATTAACGTCTTGTATTATAACAAAAATCAGCATTTGTATTAAATATTATTGGCCTATAGATTGCTGTGATGTCATCTGATACCCTCCAATTATACTATGTGTAATCCTATATGTTATCCAAGTTTGAAAAGTTTGCCTGTGGCTGTGTGTTTCACTGATGTGCTTTGTGAAGTGAAAGTGTCTGATAAACCCTGATAAAGAGATACCCTGATGTTTGCACATGGGACATTGTGAGGCTGTGGGTTCACTCAGCTCCTCACCTGGACAGTGCAAAACTCTTGTGTTAATATGGAGAAAATATGAGACAACATACAGGGCTCTCAAGTCTCACGCATTGAGAGTGTGACACACGCAATTCGACGTGTTCACACGCTCACACGCCACACATGGCATTTCTCACGCTGAATCGGTCTGTGTGGCTCTGTGTGGCGAAAAAAACTCTCCCCCTCCTCCCCGTTCCGCTCCCCGGAAAAAAATCAGCCAATCAGAAAATAGATTGTTCTGTTGTTGGGCAGACTGTAGAGTGTAGTTCCAGCTGCTAAGCGCACACTGCGGTGATGATAAAACAAACTGAGAACCATCAGGTAATAACTTCATTTATATAACTCTCGTTAGTTGCTTTGTAGTTTAAGTTTGCTCTTTAGACAAACATTTACAGCAGGGCTCTCAAGTCTCACGCATTGAGAGAGACAATTCGACGCGTTCACACGCTCACACGGCATTTCTCACGCAATTCAAGCCCCCCCCCCCGCTCCTTGGGAAAAATAGTTCACTCCCCCCCGCTCCTCACGCACGACCCCGCTCAAAACTTGAGTGCCCTGCAACATATCTCCTAATCACCAAGGCAATGACGTACGAGAGGATGTGGGCAACTGTAAAGTAGGGATGTATCAGTAACCGAAATATTGTGATATCGTATCATCAAAAGTCTCACAATAATGTATATCACAATACCTCAATACCCCGCTCCTTGGGAAAAATAGTTCACTCCCCCTCCCCCCCCCCGCTCCTCACGCACGACCCCGCTCAAAACTTGAGTGCCCTGCAACATATCTCCTAATCACCAAGGCAATGACGTACGAGAGGATGTGGGCAACTGTAAAGTAGGGATGTATCAGTAACCGAATATCGTATCATTGTGATATCGTATCATCAAAAGTCTCACAATAATGTATATCACAATACCTCAAAAACCTGCACCAGGGACTACAGGTGGAAATTAGCTCTACTGCTACAACCTGCACAAAACATCTCTCCTGTTAAAGGGATAGTGCAGTTTTTTTTTGTTTTTTTTATGTCAATCTGTATGGGTTTCCTTCTAAAAGTTCCGTGTGTTGACACCGGCTTACCTCTGACACTCTCAGCTGATCCCGGTTCGGCTCGCTTTCTGGAGCCCACGTAAGTAGGTCCGGTAACTTCCCTGGAACATGAAATAAAGCTTGTTTTTCTTCTCAAAACAAAACATTTGTTAGAAAGGTGATATATTTGCGTCCGAAATAGTTGTCCACGAAACATCCAGCAGCGTATTTCGCATTCGCGTATTGTCTCTCTCCACTCTTATCACTACGCCCATGTTAACTCTATCAGAAGTGAACAGGCTGATATATACTTTTTGGACAAATATTGTTTTGAGAAGAAAAACAAGCTTTATTAACTGTCCTGGCTAACTTGCCAGACCTATTTTCGTCAGCACCAGAACCGGGCAGAAACTCTGCTCACAGAACACTGTAAGTGATAAGTCAGTGTTAATGCACAACACTGCTGAAGGGGATGCCATACAGATTCACATTAAAGATCCCATGACATGGTACTTCTTGATGCTTTTATATGGCTCCTTAATGGTTCCCTAATACTGTAAATGAATCCTTCTTCAAAATCAACACTCAGTGCATGAGAAACAGAGATAAGATGAGTAAGAGTAATTTTTCTCTCTCTGAACAGGCCATAATGGGCGTTGTTGCTTGAATGCAAATGAGGAGAAAAGAGCTGGCCTATAGTAGAGGGTGGGGGCGTGGCCAAACTCTCCGCTCTCGCTCTCACAGCTCTCAGCTGTGCGCTCTCTGATCCATTTCCGCGTTTTTGCATGGAGAAGAGATTTGAAGCGTTCCATTAAAAAATAAACACATTTCCACAGAAAATAAAATTAAACCACTGCTGTTCAAAGGTCCAGAGGCTCAGATAAAGGACTTCCGAGCCTAGAAACACTCGGACGTGCCTCCAGGCAAATAAAAAAACGCATTTCGCATTGCCTAGCGCATTCGCAGTCCAAACTCTCTGGGCGTGATTTACAGAGACGCTGAGTACAGACAGACGGGGGTGGAACTGCATTTGCATTTCTTTTTTCGATCTGACGTCAATAAGGTGCCTTGTTCAAAATCGCCCGTTTGAGCTCTGATTTTTTCTAACGCAGAAAAGGATCGCAAATGCTCAGTTTAGACATTTCGCAACTTTTAACCATGGGGGGCCTAAACAGGGTAGGGGAGCTCACATTAACGTTCAAAAACCTCAGAAAGTGAAAATTTCATGCCATGGGACCTTTAAAAAAAAAACGAGTGCCTATGGACACATAGGCACAGCTGCTGTCACTGGGAGATAACAGAGTATTGTGTTTGGACATAATTACAAAGAAAGAACGCTTAATGAGTTCGCAGAAGCCACACCGAGCTGTATGTCTGTTTCTGGCAATTATAATGCGTTTTGTTTAGCTTTGTGAATATCTGATAGAATCGTTCAAATGTAAGATAGCGCAAAGCAGTTTTATATATCAAGGTTTTGTTGCCATTGTAGTAAATCTAAGTATTCTGTATTTTATAAACGTCTTAAAGGAAAAGTAACATTTTTTTTACAATCTGAACCTTCTTTCGGCAATAAAACAAGTAGTTTTACTCACCCATAGCAGTTTGGTGTCAATTGGAGCAGTATCGCAGAACTTATGTTGAGCCGTTCTGTTCTACTAATGATCCCGTATCCGTTAGCGTGAGTGCTCGGGGCACTGATTTGCGGTCTCCAAATAACACAAACTTTAGCACTTTTCAAATCATAGAAGATCGCTGTGTCAGGGTAGACTTTTAGTAGATTCCAAAACGGCCTGAAACCCGATATCGCAACAGAAAAGTAAAGTTCAGAGCGGTGTTAGCTTCTTTCGGACTAGCGGTGTTTACAAAACAGCTGAGTTCACGCATGCGCACTGTCCTCTCTGATGACGTCATCAAATGAAACTATAGCTGCATATCGGGTTTCAGGCCGTTTTGGAATCCACTAAAAGTCTACCCTGACACAGCGATCTTCTGTGATTTGAAAAGTGCTAAAGTTTGTGTTATTTGGACACCGCAAAGTAATGCCCCGAGCACTCACGCTAACGGATACGGGATCATTGGTAGAACAGAACGGCTCAACATAAGTTCTACGATACTGCTCCAATTGACAACAAACTGCTATGGGTGAGTAAAACTACTTGTTTTATTGCCGAAAGAAGGCTCAGATTGTAAAAAAAACGTTAATTTTCCTTTAAAGCCTGCGCTCTTATTAGTCCAATCAGAATTTGGTCCCAAATGATCAAACTCACTAATATCACATTTTTCTGATTAATAGTATGACAAACATGCATTATGCAGTTTTTCGTTTGTTGGTTCGTCACTCTCTTGTTTCTATGGGTCATTTCTCCACCTGGAATGTTCCACAGTATGACATTAAACAGCTCTATTTTACATTTTGTTAATTACAGGTTGTTTTATTGATCAAAAATACCTAGAAAACAGATATCGCCTCTCCACAGATCTGACCTGTAACTTTGTCTGGTTTGGTCTCTATGAAGATAGAAACATTTAATGCCATACTGTGAAACATTGCTGACAAAGCAATAACATCTTCATGGAGACAAGCATTTGATGGACCTTCCACCAGAAAAGTTACACAGTGCACCTTTAAATACAGCAAACATATTGAATGTACAAATGAAATGTTATTTAAACATTCTGATCTATAATATTCTTGAAATACATTTTCAGATAAAAAAAAAATAATGTTGGCAAGGTAATAGACCCGAGGTATCCTGACAGGTAAGAAATAAACAACCTTTATTAAGGGGACCTCCTCGCTGGTCTTAATCAGGGAGGAAGAACTGAATTTTCAGTTTTTAGAATGGATTTATGGGCAGCACATTTTAATTCAGGTCAAATTTAAATTAGGGTTTCCCAAATTTAACAATATTTTCTTTTCAGTGCACTATAGAATCAAACTAATCAACATTTTGAATCATTTTGGATTTCAAAAGATACATAGTCCTTAAAGGTGCACAGTGTAACTTTTTGATTGGGGGTCCGTCATGTGCTTATTTCTACGGATTCTGTCATTGCTCTGCCCGGAATGTTCCACAACATTAAACAGCTCTACCTTACATATGTTCAATTACAGGTGCTTTGATAGCTGGAAAATAACTAGAAAACCAGACATTCTGACTGTGAGCGGAGTCGCCTCTCCACAGATCTGACCTGTGATTTGGTTTTATTTGGTCTCCATGAAGATAGAAAGGTTTGCTACTAGGGATGTCAACAATTAATCGACTTACAATTAATTGTCGATCATGTTGGCTGAACAAAATGCATTAATTATAACTAATCGCTAATCGCGGACTCGCGCACCCGTGGTCACGAAACAAGGCAAAGAGCCGCAATTCTGGTCTAGTCCTGGGCAGGGCGCACCGCGCTCATTCAACGGCACTGCCATGTCCCGGGACGTGACGCGCACCAACCCCTTGGAGAAGTGCGCAACACGTGCACCACCGGCGCGAGGCCGCGCGTACACCGGGGCTGTGAGCACGAGATCGATCCACGGCGCCTGGACTGCGTACTCAAACCACAAACCAGCCGCACGAAACCAACAAAGAGCACACGTGGTGGTTTAATCACGGTTTAGTCCAGGTCTAGACCTGGTCCAGTCCAGGTTTAGTCCAGGTCCAGTCCAGGTTTAGACCTGGTTTAGACCTGGTTTAGACCTGGTTTAGTTCTGGTCTAGACCTGGTTTATTCCAGGTTTAGTCCAGGTCCAGTCCAGGTTTAGACCTGGGTTTAGACCTGGTTTAGTTCTGGTCTAGACCTGGTTTATTCCACGTTTAGTCCTGGTCTAGTCTCTTAGCCGCAGGACGCAGGACGCAGAACACAATGTTACACTATAAAAAAAAAAAAAAGAAAAAAAGAAAATCTGCGAAACACACACACACACACAACAGTGAACCGCGATAGAGCGAGGGATTACTGTATTTTGTTATTCAGCATCAATACATTTGTCTGCTTTTTACTAAGGAATAATTAATTGAGGAATATACAATATAATAATACTATGATATATTTATGACTCAGTGTTATGTTACTATAGCTTATATTCTTAAAGACCCTATTGAAACACTCAAATTCAGGTGAAAAACGCCACTTATCAGTTAATCCTAAATCGATTGATAAGGTCAATCAACTATAGATTAATGAATTAATCGATCATTTGCATCCCTATTTGCTACCATACTGTGAAACATTCCAAACAATAAACATCTCCATAGAGAAAAGAAGTTGTACCTGTAGAGTTTTAAAAGCATTCTCCCTGGTGACAGTGAAAATGTCCCATAGACTCTTTATCTGTCCATCCTCTGTGTAAGGTCTGAGCGGTGAGTTCGAGTCCGGACAACACAGCGAGTCCATCTGCTGTGGTCACAAAGAATTAATCTCAAAACTTCACATCAAGGCTCAGATGAATGAAGTGCTTATGTTATTCCACCATAGATGACTGGAGATGGCAGTGTCCTAAACTCTGCCTGCTCCAGCCTCACTAACCCAGTACTGTGCTGCTGTTTGATCATTTGTAATATAATAATAACCAACATTTCGTGATACCGTATCGTGAAAAGTCTCTCAATAATATCGTGGGCAATCACAATGTATCCAACTACAGGTGTCTTTGCTTAAATCCATCGCTATGGTGCAGCAGCAGCTAAGAAACAGAGAGAACTACATAGACCATGATCCTTTGCTCTGTCATTCAAGTAGATGTTTCCCCTTTGATGCAAACAGAGTATACGTCTCTGGTTAATCCACCTGTCAATCACACCCTCTGAAATCAGGGAGACAGGATACAGCTCCAGATTCACTCGGCTTTTCAAAGTTTTGTTAAAGGAGAATTAACGCTTTTTTACAATCTGAGCCTTATTTCGGTAATAAAACAAGTTGTTTTACTCACCCATAGCACTTTGGTGTCATATGGAGCATTTCCAGAGATGTTTTAGATTAGCGATAGCCGTAGCTCGGGGCATATAATATATGCCCCGAGCGGTCTCCAAATAACACAAACTTTAGCACTTTTCAAATCATAGAAGCTTGATGTCTTAGTCTACACTTTCCTTTAAGTCAAAAGTGGCCTGTAATCCGAGATTTAGCCATAATTTACAGCTTTGCGTTTCATGTTTGGGTCCCAGGAGCTGAGAGTGAAATAAACTGTGACTCTGCACATGCGCACTGGCCTCCTCATCTACTCGAAACTATGGATAAATCTCGGATTACAGGCCACTTTTGACTCAAACGAAAGTGTAGACTAAGACATTCAGCTTCTATGATTTGAAAAGTGCTAAAGTTTGTGTTACTTTACATTAGCACTTTTCAAATCATAGAAGCTGAATGTCTTAGTCTTTTTGTGTTAGGGGCGGCAGTAGCTCAGTTGGTAGAGCATATGTCTCGTGATCCAGGGGTTGGCGGTTCGAATCCAGCTCTTGACGGGTTGACCGCATATGATCCCAGCTCCCACAGGTGAGTGCTGCCGTTGTGTCCTTGGGCAAGACACTTAACCCCACCTCGCCCCCAATGTTTGCTGACATTGGTAGCCCCCATGGCAGAAGATACATCAAGGCCTGTTGTGATGTGAGCCGTCCTCCTGTGGACCCACCACCTGTGGAAGGATTCATGGGGGCTGGTGCATTGTGTTTTGCACAGCAGAACACTGCTTGGACTGCTGCCCCCGCGACCCAGAAAATGGAAAAGCGGAAGAAAATGAATAAAGTTTGTGTTATTTGGAGACCGCAAACATGTGCCCCAAGAACTCACGTTCTCACTCATGCTCACACGCCACACATGGCTTTTCTCACGTACAGCGCTTCTGTGCCCAGAAAATCGTTTAGATAATGGAGGCACCGCGCGTTTCCCGCTCCTCGAAAATTACGCAGTCTCACGCACGACCCCGCTCAAAACTTGAGAGCCCTGGAGATCGCTAATCTAAAACATCTCTGGAAGTGCTCCATATGACACCAAAGTGCTATGGGTGAGTAAAACAACTTGTTTTATTACCGAAATAAGGCTCAGATTGTAAAAAACGTTAATTCTCCTTTAAGTTAATTACAGGCGCTTTTATATCTCAAAAACACCTAGAAAAACAGGCATTCTGACTGTGAGCGGGTTCATCTATCCCAGTGTTGTATAGTAACGAAGTAATAATACTTCACTACTGTACTTAAGTACATTTTGGGAGACTTTGTACTTTACTTGAGTTTTTTTTTTTTTAATTATAACTTTTACTTTTACTTCACTACATTTCCGAATTTAATTGCATACTTTTACTCTGATACATTTTCAATGTGCCGTTTAGTTACTCGTTACAAAAAAAACCTCTACTGACTGAAGGAAGTCAGGACATGCGTGGGCTTGTTCGCTACTTGTGCATGACAATCAGCCTACACCTGTTGGTTTCATGCAGCTAGTTTAATCAATCAACATCCCTGATGGAAGAGGAGACAGCATCCACGTCGGCTACAAATGAAGGGGGACCTGACGATGAGCATCCCTGGCCATACTTAAACACAATGTTCTCTTACGCTGATATGAAGGATCAGCTATCAAATGAAGTGCCTCTTGTGCCTTCCAAGAAATGTGGAAATCCTATCTTACAGAAACTTCCCGTGCAACCTCAAGAAACACATCGAGGTAAGTTCTAGATTAATGAAACTGTTAGCGTCTATGTTCCAATTTCAGTAGCCATAGCATGGACATTCTAGACACCGTTGTGAAACCTTGAGCATAACATGTAGAAATTCACTTTGTGTGACATTGTTCGGTTACTCAAAGCGTCTTTGACGATGCTGGAGCTAACAGGCTACCTAGCTTTTTCGGCTCAAGGGAAGGCATAGCTGTAGGCTAAGTGTAACGAATGAGAAAGGACAAAAAATAACATTAACATGTGCCTACTTTTAAAAATGTAAACAAGCGCTGTGTGTTTGTGCGATCTAAGTAACAAAGCGAGGGTTAGCTTCAGACTGCCTTTGCTTCATACTTTTACTTGTACTTTTAATGACATTACTTGAGTACATTTATTTTGACATTACTTGTCGTACTTAAGTACAAGAAGTTCCAGATACTTTAAGACTTTTACTCAAGTAACATTTCAGTCAGTGACTTCGACTTTTACCAAAGTCATTTTTGGGAGGGGTACCTATACTTTTACTTGAGTTTGATTTTCCACTACTTTATACAACACTGCTCTATCCACAGATCTGACCTGTAACTTGGCCTGGCTTGGTCTCCATGAAGATAGAAAGGTTTAAAGCCATACTGTGAAACATTCCAGACAAAGCAATACAAATCTCCATGGAGAAAAACATTTGACGGACTCGCCACCAGAAAAGTTACACGATGCACCTTTAATATGTTGAACTCCTGAAACCCGAATGAGGTGGAGAGAAAAATGGGTATTTTCCCAGCTCTAGGTGGGACGGCTGCAGTAAAGTATGCGCGTGTGTGTAGTTGGAGCAGTATTTGGAGTGACAGTACTGCTTTGTGAGAGTTGTGTATAGGAAGCTGGGAGTGTATGGGAAAGAGAGCCTGCAGTGCCTCACATCAAACTGCATCATTCATCACCAAATCCACTCACTTTCCCTCTCTCCATCCCACTCTCCTCTCTCTTTACGCTCTCACCCTTCCATCATCTTTTTTTCTCTCTCTCTCATTCCTGTTTTTTCTCCCTAACTCCTCCTCCTCTCTCTACATCAATATATTTTCTCCTCACTCTCTCTCTCTCTCTCTCTCTCACTTTCGTTTTTATCAATTTCTTCTTCTTGCTCCCTTCCTCCTTCTCTCTTTCTATCCTCTCACTCCCTTCCTCATTCTCTCTCTCACTTCCCCTCCCTCTCTGTCCTCTCTCCTCCTCTTTCTCCCTCCTGCCTCTCCTCTCTCCCTTTTCTCTCTTGCTTTCACTCTCTCTCTCTTTTCAGTTTTTTCTCCCTTCGTCCTCCTTTTCACTTTATCTTCTTCTCTTACCTCACTCTCTCTTCCTTTTTAACTTATGCTTTATTCCACTTCCTCTCTCCCTTCCTCCTTACCTCTCTCTCTCTCTCTCTCCCTTCCTCCTTACCTCTCTCTCCCCTCCTCCTCTCTCCCTTCCTCTTTCTCTCTCTCTCTCTCTCTCTCTCCCTTCCTCCTTACCTCTCTCTCTCCCCTCCTCCTCTCTTCTTCCTCTTTCTCTCTCTCTCTCTCTCTCTCCCTTCCTCCTTACCTCTCTCTCTCCCTTCCTCCTTACCCCCCTCTCTCTCTCTCTCCCTTCCTCCTTACCCTCTCTCTCTCTCCCTTCCTCCTTACCCCTCTCTCTCTCTCTCTCTCTCTCCCTTCCTCCTTACCTCTCTCTCTCTCTCCCTTCCTCCTTACCTCTCTCTCTCTCTCTCTCTCTCTCTCCCTTCCTCCTTACCCCTCTCTCTCTCTCTCCCTTCCTCCTTACCTCTCTCTCTCTCTCTCTCCCTTCCTCCTTACCTCTCTCTCTCTCTCTCCCTTCCTCCTTACCTCTCTCTCTCTCTCTCTCTCTCTCTCTCTCTGTCTCTCTCTCTCTCCCTTCCTCCTTACCTCTCTCTCTCTCCCTTCCTCCTTACCCCTCTCTCTCTCTCTCTCTCTCTCTCCCTTCCTCCTTACCTCTCTCTCTCTCTCTCTCTCTCTCTCTCCCTTCCTCCTTACCTCTCTCTCTCTCTCTCTCTCTTTCTCTCCCTTCCTCCTTACCTCTCTCTCTCTCTCCCTTACTCCTTACCTCTCTCTCTCTCTCTCTCTCTCTCTCTCTCTCTCTCTCCCTTCCTCCCTCCCCCTCTCTCCAATCTCCATCTCTCTGCGGTTAGTAATTTATTTCACATTCACTCGTGAGGAGCCAGAAGGACACACACACACACACACACACACACACACACACACACACACACACACACACACACACACACACACACACACACACACACACACACACACACACACACATAAACACATTATATATGTCACAATTGGATTGTCCAGAGCAGATTTTTCAGTGTAAAATGTATCAACAAATATTGTGTTGGCAACTCAAATATTACACGGAAAATTACACAACTGACAGGGACACTGCTCTGGACCAAGTACTACTGGAATTCTCTGTTTCCTAGTCTGTTTTCTAGTCTGCCACTTGTTTCCATGGAGATGTTATTGCTTTGTCCCAAATATTACAAAGTACTGTTTAACTTCTCTATCTTGCATTGTTCAATTAGAGTAGAGCTGAAGATCTGTATCACCATACAAGTGTTTCATATCGGTCGATATAAATAATTACTGAAACACTGTATGACCTAAAAATACTACATTTAAACATTTTTATTTTAAACTTAACCTTCCTCTGACAGGAAATAAGCATTTAGGGAAAAGGAATGTCAACACACATGTTCAACGTTATGATCACAATGAAAACTGAAAAATGATCAATAATAAAGTGCTTAACAAAACTGAAGTGTTATAAAAACATGTGCAAAGTGTTAAATGTAAACATAGTGATATCTGAGAAGAACTATCATATATATATTTTTACTGCGAGTTTAGTGCAAAAAAGTTCACCCTCTGGTGAATAACATTTTTAAAAATAAATATAACAGAAAAGAAATGAAAGTAAAACTGAGGTAGACGTGGGCTTTACATCTGAACTATTCAAGTTTATTTTCACTCAAGGTTTAATAAAATTATATAATAATTAAAACTACAATCAGACTTATAAAATGCAAAAAACTCCCATACTGGCGAGCTGACCTTTTCTTTTTTATCCACAATTTCCTCGCAGCGAGTGCAGCGGCACTCATCCTTTCTTTTCTTCACCACGCTGTTTATGGAAAAAAACATGACCACGAGACAATGAGATGGCACAACCAAACTCGATACTGTTACCTGATCGGTTAGTGTGTGTCTCCCCATACGTTAATAGGAAACAGAGGACGAGTGCCTTTGTCTTTGCAGCTTGCTTCACAACAAACATTTAAAGCAGAGCTAAACCAACGCCGTTTTATTTTATTGATGTCCAGTACATGTCTATCATACACATTGTTATGGTTTTATCCCCCAGCCCTAAATTAGAGGTGTGTTTTTATTTCTCAAAAATAAATTTAAAGACATGCATTTGTACTGTGAGTGGACTTGTCTCTCCATAGATATGACCTGTTTTTTGGTTTTGTGGTGTCATCTAATTGTGTTCAAGATAGATATGCTTAATGGTTCAAATCCCCCCCGGGCAATGAGCTAACCAGTGTGGGTCCTTGGGCAAGACCCTTCACGGTACTGCCCCCCGGGCGCCGAAAAAAAGATGGCTGCTCACTGCTCCTGAAAAGGATGGGTCAAATGCAGAAGTCAAATTTCTCCCGTGTGTCACTGTGTGTCATTGTGTGTGAGACCAATAAAAGGCTTAAGCCTAAACTTAATCTTAATCTTAATCTTAATCTTAATGCCAACTTTAAAGCAATAACATCTCCATGGTGATAAGCAGGCGGCGGAACCTCCACAAAAACACCTGCACCTTTAATTGGTTTTGTTTCACATTTGTGACTGAATAGTTGTGTCTGTTCACTCCTTTGTGCAGTGAATGCCGTGACCTACCTCAGAGTATACCCCACCTCACCAATATGGCCCAATGCTAGTCTTGCAAGGCATACAGTATATTAAAGGCAAAAGGGACTCTTGTGAGCTTTAAGCCATGTTATAATGATGTTTCCTCCTCAAAAAGAGACCTGGAGTTGTGTTTTATTTCATGCACACATGTTTGAGTAATCTTTTATGTCGATGTTATGAGATGTAGTCTGTCTACATCTCCTAAAGCTGCTCTGTGTTCAAGTTAATGTCTACCTTTTACCTTTTACCTTTCCTGGGATGAAATTATCCAAATGATTCTAGTGAAGGTGTACAGAGTGTAACAAGGTGTTCACCAGTACTCTAATTTCCCACTGTGCCTCAGTGAATGCGACACTGTGAGTGGCGCACCTGGCGTCATTGAATAGAAAAAGGTGCACACGCCTCAGTGTGCTTGTCGGGGCTTTCTGTGTGTAAGTAGTAAAGTTCTAATGTTCTCTGGTGGTGATTGCTGCTGATAAAGTCTGTTCTAATGGGGTTTTATGGTAACTATGTTAAATTTGCGTCCCATGTCCATTTTGGGCAAGATTTTCGGAATGCTAGGTAAATGCCCTTTATGTTGTGTATTTGGTTTGGTGGTGGTGAATGGCATTCTTGAAGTTAACTCATGTTTTTTCTGTAATAAATTGCCCTGCTACTTGTTCTGTTCTCAAATTGATTTCAATTTCTCCTTAAATTCTCCTTATCAGTGTAGCAATTGACTGTAGTTGTAGTTATTTAGTTATTGGTCAGGATAGTTCGTGCAGTAGAGGGCAGTGCAATGTGGGTTAGCCTGCTTTAGGGTCAGCAGTGGCAGTGACACTTTAGATCTAATAGGCTGCAAGCACTTTGCCCTTTACACATCTAAAACTCAAAGCACCTTAATGGCATACACATTAGGGATGCAAATTATCGATTAATTCATTAATCTATAGTTGATTGACCTTATCGATCGACTTACGGTTAACTGATAAGCAACGTTTTTCACCTGAATTTGAGTGTTTCAATAGGGTCTTTAAGAATATAAGCTATAGTAACATAACAACATAAATATATCATAGTATTATTATATTGTATATTCCTCAATTAATTATTCCTTAGTAAAAAGCAGACAAATGTATTGATGCTGAATAACAAAATACATTCTTTATTGAAAATAAATTGAGGACTGGCTCAGTTGTTGCACTTGCAGCATGGAAATCTTGAAATTAAAAGGAACAGAAGAAATTAAATAACAGAATGTTATTTAGTCTACATATTATGATGAAACCAGTGAATCCAGGCTATTTTTAGGACATTCTCAACATTTATTTTGAACTAAGGCATCAACAGTATTTCTCTCCCTTAATCTGTGAAGGGTTACAGTACAAAATATACATTTCACAGGGCTCCTGGACACAGCATAAAACATTACAGGGCCTCAAACCAGAACAATCAAGAAATTATAAAAGCATGTAAGTTACATGTTTTTATAATTTCAAAAATATATGGTTCTAGGTCCAGCTCTACTGTGAGTTGTACGGCAACATCCAGAGAGGAAAGGGTTACATGATGTAACGCTATGGTCTTTCTCGCGAGTGGGTTCACATCTCATGTTCACATTCCAGAGTAGCGCCCTCTAGCGATTAGTTACAATTAATGCATTTTGTTCGGCCAACGTCTTGATCGACAATTAATTGTAAGTCAATTAATTGTTGACATCCCTAATACACATACACAAGTACTTTACATCATATAGCTCTATATATCATATTCTGCACATGTTGTTTTTATACAATAAAATTTTTTTGTTTTTTAAAGAATATTGCTTAACAAAATTGTACAGTTCCCACTATATTTTGCCTTTGTCCTTTGGTTTGCCAGGCTTACCTGTATTTTATAAATATATTATTTGTGGACCCTTAGCCTCCTGAGGATAGTTTAGTTTAAAAACAGAGTGGAGCACTCCTTCCTGAGAGAAGAACACAGTCTAAAGAAACAAAGAAACAAAACACAACTCCAGGCATGTTTATGGGGAGGAAACAACATTATAACAGGGACCAGAAGATAACATAGTTGTACCAGAGACACAATTACCACATCTCCATTTTGCTTTATTACAATGTCAAGGCCAAATAATCTCCTCCTGTTTTTGTCTAAACTGAAGCGTGCCTTTGGTGAGCACACAATGTTTGTTTGACTTATGTGAAAAAAGAACTGTGTTTTTAACTGTGGCCATTTTCTTCTTCTTTTTTTTTTAGCTTCTGTTGTCATGGCACTGAGAGTGTTTCATAAATTATGTATGTGCTGTCTCCACTGCCTGAAACACCAGGATAATGTGACAATAAAAAGAAAGACACTGAATCTGCTTTTTGTGTAAAGAATTAGAGCAGCAACCTTTAAACTATAACCAGTACTCGAGTTGAGGGGGGGATGGGAAAAAATAGTCAAAATCATCCCTCTTCTAAAACGGGCATCCCTTCTTCCATCCCTTATGGCATTTTATCAATCAGGCATGAAAATCCCTAAACTTTTGGCGAATTTCGCCGTTTTAAGTCAAAATGGCCAGTGCCCAAGAGCCAATCATAGGCCGAACTGCGCTCCAGCTTCCAATCATGTTGCAGCATAATTACGCACCGATACGCGCTCCCGCTAATCATGACGATTGCCGCTGTTGTGTTTGCGCCTGTTCGCCGATCAGCTGTGAGCCTGATATTTACGCGGCATTTCCAAGAGAAGAAGAATCCTTAACTTCCTACGTTAATGCTACGTAAGAAGGAACTCTCGCCTCGGGACACGGGATACGTTCGGGATTATGTCCTTTTCTCCGGAACTCCGGATTATTAAAGACAACACGGCAAACTGTTAGAATGGAGCTGACCGCATTCTTATGGGTGAGTCATATTATCAGATTATTTCTGCATCTATTTCAGCACCAAGACTAAACCAGGTCTAAACCAGGACTAAACTAGGACTAAACCGGGACTAAACCAAAACTAAACCAGGTCCAAACCAAGACTAAGCCAGGACTAAACCAGGTCTAAACCAGGACTAAGCCAGGACTAAACCGGGACTAAACTAGGACTAAACCAAGACTAAACCAGGACTAAGGTGTGTGTGTGTGTGTGTGTGTGTGTGTGTGTGTGTGTGTGTGTGTGTGTGTGTGTACGTGTGTACCACCACCACCCCCCCACCACCACCACCCATTGGTGGAAAATGTCACCACCCCCCCGGTTTCATTTTACAACTCGACTACTGACTATAACGGACTATTACTGACGGACTATTACTGACTATAACCCAAAACATTATAACATATGACCTGAATAATACTGTACATTAAAGGGCCCACTTTGTGATGTCATGTGGTAATAAAGGAAGTGCTCCACTGTGTTTTTAAAGGTGCACTGTGTAACTTTTCTTTTCACCTGCTTGTATCTATGGTCATTGCTCTGTCTGGAATGTCCCACAGTATGACTCTACTTTACATTTATTCAAGTACAGGTGGTGAGCTCAACAATACCTAAAAAACAGGCATTCTGACTGTGAGTGGGGTCGCCTCTCCACAGATCTGACCTGTAACTCGGTCTGGTCTGGTCTTCATGAAGATAGAAAGGTTTAGCGGCATATTGTGAAACATTCAAGCAACTCAATAACATCTCATGGAGAAAAAACAGAAATGAAAATCCATATATTTTCACTAGAATCATTTGGATGATTTCAGTCCTGGAATTGTCAGTCAATTAAACAACTACCAGAGGTAAAAGGTAGCTCTTAACATGAAAACTTGCTTCATGACATCACAAGGTGGAACAGAGCATTTTGAGCTCTGGCGATGTAGACAGACTAATAATAAAGGATTACTCAAACGTGTGAATGACAAAACAAAACGCAACTCCAGGTCTGTTGTAATAAGATAAGATAAGACTTGATCTCACAGAGGAGAAATTTACTTGCCACAGTAGCTCCAGGACAGTTTGAACAAGAAAGAAAAGCGCATGCAGGCAAGGATGAGATAAAGTAAGTAAGTAAGTAATAATAATAATAATAATAATAATAATAATAATAATACAAGCATCAACAAGGAGAGCATGGAAAAGAGGATATTGCACATTTGGACTATACAGTAGAATTATACAGTCTGATGGCGGTGGGGATGAAGGATCTGCGGTAGCGCTCCTTCTTGCACTGGGGGTGCCTCAGTCGGCTGCTGAAGGAGCTGCTCTGCTCCTCTACAGTAATATATATACAGTAATCCCTCGCTCTCGGTTCACTGTTTGCGGCCTCGCTGTTTCGCAGATTTAAAAAAAAAAAATTTTTTATAGTGTAACATTGTGTTCTGCGTCCTGATTGGCTAAGAGACTAGACCAGGACTAAACGTGGACTAAACCAGGTCTAGACCAGAACTAAACCAGGTCTAGACCAGGTCTAAACCAGGTCTAAATCTGGACTGGACCTGGACTAAACCAGGACTGGACCAGGTCTAGACCTGGACTAAACCGGGACTAGACCAGGTCTAAACCAGGTCTAAACCAGGATTAAATCACTCCGTGCGGCTCTTGCGTTCGTTTGTGCATGTTCGGTTTGTGGCTCGGGCTGAGACAACGCGGTCCGGGCGCCGCCGATCTCGTGCTCGCAGCCCCGGTGTACGCGCGCCGGTCATGCTGCTCTGTCACGGATTTGTCCACGATGAGGGGTGCACGTGTCGCGCAATTCTCCCAGGGGTTGGTGCGCGTCGTGTCCCGGGATGTGGCAGTGCTTCTCGCGTGTTATTTCTGGAACCTAACCCCCGCGATATATATATATATAGGACATTAGGTATGACATTCTGGTGTGAGGCCACTGCTGGAGGACTGCTGAGGAGGGTCCAACAAGTGTAGCCTTAAAACTAGAACACAAACATACTATTAAAATACACAAATGCTTGGATCACAGCTGAGGCAAGCATTAGCCTAGAGAATACCTTGAATATACTCTTCACAAGAACTTGCAGGAAGGATCTTTGATGGGGTCCCTCCTTCAGTTACCTCCACCAGTGGGCGACCCCGGTTTAGGGCCAGTGCCAGCTCCTCTGCAGGTGAAAGGTTTTGAGGGGGGCTCCCACCTCCTGTGGCTTGGTAGCTACTGTTCATTTTAAATTAAATTAAGGTCCCATTTCAACAGTATTACTAATTTCACTGAATAATAATATTAATCTTAGCCTACTTACCACTTTATGCTTTGTCTTTACCTGCAAAACAGTCCTCTTTACATTATTCCTGCTCAAAGACAAGATAACACAATTTAACATATTAGTTGGTGCAAATACTTTTACACAGTAAAAAAAACTGACAAGACTGCTCTACAAATATGAATATAAACATTTCATGACATCAACTACTCTCCTTGAGTATTGATCTCGGGTCTCCCACGTGACAAACTGTAGCGAGTCCTCTCTCCCACGGACTTGTCTTAATACCGATGGTAAAAACATACTTAAAAACTCAACATTCAGCACTGTTATAGAACTTAACTTACGCACGCCATGTCTCTGGCCTTGGTTATTGCAAGTGTGTTGCAGAGTTCCAAAAGCAACTTCTGTTCTGATGCTCTGAAATAATCGTCCCGAATCTTCGACATGATCGCGTTTTCGACAGTCGCTTGTTCTGGGCTTCTTACGTTCCCCGTGCACGTGCCTAGGCCAGGACTGGATAGGCCTGGCTGAAGTTAGTGCCGCTGAGGCGCAGCTAAACTGCATTAGTGGAACGACTTCAGGCTTTAGGGACAGGCTGTTGTCCCTGTCCTGCTCCGCGGACACACTCTGAAAGTTGTTTGCTCCACACACCATATGTCTGTACAACACATCACTATAAATTGATGATTACTGATGTATTATTATTATTATTATGTACATCTATATCTATCTATCTATCTATCTATCTATCTATCTATCTATCTATCTGTATGTCTGTCTATCTATCTATCTATCTATCTATCTAGCTAAATCATCTCACCTATTGTAGTTCCAACTAAATGAGCTCTTTCTGGCTAGACTGCATTCAAATAAAGCTCAGATTAAGTCTAACTTAAGTAACAAAGCTTCAGACAGAGTAATGCTTCCAATACATACATTTTTTACACACACCACTCTATAGCTACAGTAGATCCTAATTATGCCTCACCATCACTCCCATAGACACGTGATGAGGTTTCCAATTATACCTGTACCTTCTTCCTCTATATGTTCAGCCGTTTCTGGGTTAAAAAAGAATTTGACTGTGAAATGCAGCGAATAATTGAAGGTCAGGCTCCAAACATGAGGTGAGGGCCCCATCTTTTTCATGTATTTCATCAAACAGAGAATATATGAGTGAGAGGGACCGTGTGCGAAGAGGAGAGCGTGTGCAAATGTTAGAATGTGATGGAGGTATGGATTCATGGTTTATTCTATTGAAATGAGATCTTTGTAGATTTTGTTTGCAGTCACATAGACCTGCCGTGTGTGGTGTCACTGTGCGAAAGGACAGTGTCTCATTTGGAGTTGTGGTTTATAAAGAAGTGGACTGAGGGACTGTGACGTGACCCATGGCACTCGGCTTTAATCAAGTGAAGCTCACGAGGCTAGCAGTTTAAGGAGCAAATTTAGAGGAATTTATTTACGGACAAAATAGTGAAGAAATAATAATAATAATAATAATAATAATAATAATAATAATAATAATAATAATAATAATAATAATAATAATAATAATAATAAAACAGGATCATATAGAGTGGGTTAATAAAAACATTTTAAAACCAAAATGACTTAGAGTTAGACAAACTTTATTGATCCACAAGGAAAATTATTTGGATGCAGTAGCTCACTCATAAGATATGCCTTTATTAGTCCCACAGTGGGGAAATTCCAGTGTTGCAACCCACAGATCAAGAACAGCAGGAAAAAGTAGCATGCAATAGAACAAGATAATAAATAATGGCTTAGAATAATTTAAAAATATACTTAAAAATAGACTCTATAGTTGAATATTGTAGTGTAGATAAAGTTGAATGACATGTTGTCGTTGTTGTCGTTGTACAGTCTGACAGCAGCAGGAAGGAAAGACCTGAGAAACCCCTCCTTCACACAGCGAGGGTGAATCAGTCTGTCACTGAAGCTGCTCTCCAGAGCAGACAGAGCGTCCTGCAGGGGGCGACACTCATGGTCCAGCATAGAGGTGACCTTAGCCAGGACCCTCTTGTCCCCCACCTCCTGCACTGACTCCAGAGGACAGCCCAGGACAGAGCTGGACTTCTTGATGACCTTGTCCAGTTTCTTCCTCTCCCTCTCTGTGATGCTGCTGCTCCAGCAGACCACACCGTACAGGATGGCTGATGCCACCACAGAGTCATAGAAGGTCTTCAGGAGTGGCCCTCTCACTCCAAAAGACCTGAGTCTCCTCAGGAGATAGAGCCGACTCTGGCCCTTCCTGTACAGTGCATCAGTGTTGTGAGTCCAGTCCAGTTTGTTGTTCAGATGAACACCCAGGTACTTGTATGAGTCCACTCTCTCAATGTCCCTTCCCTGGATGTTCACTGAGGGGGCAGTAGAGTGGCGTCTGCGGAAGTCCACCACCATCTCCCTGGTCTTCCCTGCATTGATGATGAGGTGGTTCCGCTGACACCAGTCCACAAAGTCCTGTATTAGTCCTCTGTACTCCACATCATCGTCATCCTTGATGAGGCCAATGATGAGTCATCAGAGAACTTCTGCAGGACACAGCTGTCCATGTTGTGTCTGAAGTTTGCTGTGTAGAGGGTGAAAAGAAAGGGCGCGAGGACAGTGCCCTGGGGCGCCCCCACACTGCAGGTCAGGAGGTCAGACACACAGTTCTTGGCTCTCACAAACTGGGGCCGGTTTGTGAGGTAGTCCAGGATCCAGTCTGCCAGGTCACAGTCCACACCGGCGGTCTCCAGTTTGTCCCTGAGGAGCAGTGGCTGGATGGTGTTGAAAGCACTGGAGAAGTCAAAGAAGAGAATCCTCACAGTGCTGCCAGGGTTCTCCAGGTGAGACAGTGAGCGATGCAGCAGGTAGATGACGGCATCCTCCACTCCGATGCCAGGCCGGTACGCAAACTGCAGCGGGTCCATCGCTGAGCTCACGGTGGAGCGGAGGTGGCCAACGACCAGTCTCTCCAGTGTCTTCATCAGGTGGGATGTTAGAGCCACCGGCCTGAAGCTGCTGAGGTCTTTAGCGTGCGGTGTCTTAGGCACTGGTATCACGCAGGAGGTCTTCCAGAGTTGTGGCACCACCCTCAGCTTAAGGCTCATGTTGAAGACGTGCTCCATAACTCCGCACAGTTCATCTGCACAGGACTTAAGGAGCCTGGAGTTGATGCCGTCTGGTCCTGCTGCCTTCCTCGGTCTAATCTTCTTGAGCTCCTGTCTCACCTGGGCTGCAGAGAATGACAGTGACAGGCTGGGGGGATGGGTGAGTCCATGTGTGGTGGAGGGCTGAAGAGCAGAGGTAAAGGTGTGAAGAGGTGCAGGAGTTCCCCATTGTCCAGCTGGGGAGGTGAGAGGGGCTGGGTGATTGATCAAATCTCCGGAAGTGAGAATTGAGGTCATTCACCCACTGCAGGTCCCCCTCCGTCTGGGCAGAAGGTGCTTTGAAGCCTGAGATGGTCTTGAGACTTCTCCACACCCCCTGGATGTTCCTCTCCTGTAGCTGTCACTCCATCTTCCTCTTATGGCTGGCCTGGCTCGTCCTGATTTTCCTCCTCAGCTTCTTCTGTGCAGCCTTCAGCTCCTCCTTGGTCCCTGACCTAAAAGCTCTCTTCTTCTCCTTCAGCAGAGCTTTTATGTCTGGGTTAATCCACGGTTTATTGTTTGAAAAACACGTCACCGTTTGGGAGGGAACGATGTTTTCAAAACAAAAATTTATGTAGTCCGTGATGCATTCTGTCACCGCATTAATGTCCTCTCCATGGGGGTCACAGAGCTCTGTCCACACTGTGGTGTCAAAGCAGTCTCTCAGAGCCTCCTCACTCTCAGCAGACCACTTCTTCACCACACGGGGCACCACAGGCTGTCTGTGCACAATGGGCTGATACACAGGCCGCAGATGGACAATATTGTGGTCAGCTCTCCCCAGGGGAGGCAGTGGGGATGAAGAATAAGATGAAGAACCTGTGGATGCTTAGTTTGGAGTGTGCTCGTACAGGAGTGCAGTGTGTCACATGCTGTCTCAGCATTAGCAGAGGGAGGAACATACACAGCGATCAGAATCACATGTGAGAACTCTCGGGGCAGATAGTGAGGCCTTAAAGGAAAAGTAAGTTTTTTTTTAACAATCTGAGCCTTCTTTCGGCAATAAAACAAGTAGTTTTACTCACACATAGCAGTTTGATGTCAATTGGAGTGGTATCGCAGAAGTTATGTTGGAGCCGTTCTGTTCTACTAATTCAAGATTCAAGATTCAAGATTCAAGATTGTTTATTTGTCATATGCAGAATCAACACAGGGTCAACAATGCAATGAAATGCTTAGGATCAGAAGAACCGTTGACTCGCTAAGATAGTCAAGAAGTACTAATAACATGCAATAATAGTACATGGTAAAAAAGTGTTGCAAAAGTGCAGGGGAAGAAGTAAACAATATAATAAACAATATAATAAAATATGTAATAAAATGTAATAAAAATAAAAAAAATAATACAAGGTACAATGTACAAGGTGCAAGTAGGGTTAAATCAAATAAGGTGTAAGTATTTCACAGATTGCACATAATATGGTGTGGTGTAGGTGTTGCATGTGGATTTCGTATTGCACATAGTATGATATAAATATTGCACATAGGTTATTGCACTGATTATTGCACAGGTAACAGTAATTTACAGTGAGGTAGTGACAGACATGATACATTCATACAGAGCAGCAGCAGTAAACATATTATGCATAATGAAAGGTAGTTTAGTGCAGTATTATTGAGAGTTCAGTATTATTTAGAGCAGGGGTCACCAACCTTTGTGAGGCTGAGGGCTACATCATGGGCACTGAGTAGTATGAAGGGCTACACAGGACCTGTTTGCTACAAACTTCCTAAATAACAAAACTGCATGGATAACTAACGTTATAATAGTGATATTAAAATAGCAGTAGTTATTATAACACTATGTGAAGTGATTGCTCACATATCAATAATTATTTTCCACAATCACCAGTAATTTACACAGCAATAATTTTGACCGCGGTGTATATGTCAACTCCCCGCGTTGTTGTCTTCAGTGGCAGAAGTGTCAGCAGTTCTTTTGTAGAAAAATCATCAAACACCATTCACCTGAGCCGTGCTGGCGCTGTCTACCGACTCGTCACATTGGAAACTAAACCACCTGCACGTAGCGAGATCCCGGTCCAGCTGCTCTGTTAAGTTCTCAGACAAAAATGACACTCTTCCAGCCATCGTACTTGCTCCAAGCTGGACATCGGAGAGTGCAGAGATGACATCGAGACCATGTTTCTCA
Source organism: Paratrypauchen microcephalus (assembly GCA_036785185.1). Taxonomy (NCBI): domain Eukaryota; kingdom Metazoa; phylum Chordata; class Actinopteri; order Gobiiformes; family Gobiidae; genus Paratrypauchen; species Paratrypauchen microcephalus. The sequence continues at coordinate 3,534,628 of JAVJIX010000067.1, forward strand.
TCTTTGAATGTGTTAGCGACAAGCATCATAGCTTTTTAAATACCTCCCCATCCGAAAAAGGTTTCTTGTTCTTTATCAAAAAATGCACAGCTCTAAACGAAGCTTCGGTTGCGTTCTGTGATTTTTTTCACTGGCCTCATGAAAAAGGCCAGTTGCCTTTAACCCACGAGCTTTTTCTGTCTGTAATGCACTGCCAGGTGGGTAGTTCACATCAAAGTTTTCGTGGCAGGTTTTGAAGTGCCTCTCCACATTGTCCCGCTTTGGTACTGCAACAGTCGTCCCGCAAATAAGGCACAGAAAGAGGCGAGTTTGATATCAAATATTTCTACTTGAATTTTTTAATTTTATATAAAGTAATTTTAAAAATCTGCATAATGTAAGCATTAATTTAAAAAAATGCAACTTTTTATATATATATATGTATATTGAGTTGCAATATGAGCAGTGCTATTTTTGGTGTATGCCTTGTGGGCACCGTAAAGGGGTCCTAGGGGCACATGGTTGCCCGCGGGCACCACGTTGGTGACCCCTGATTTAGAGTATTACCCAGAGTTCAGTAGTCTGACAGCTTGGGGGTAATAGCTGTCTTTGAGTCTTTTTGTGCGTGCTGGCAGGCTCCTGTATCGTCTACCAGAGGGTAGCAGACGGAAGAGTCCTTGTGCCGGATGAGTATGGTCCTTAGTGATGCTGCGTGCCTTACGCAGACCCCTGCTGTGGTAAATGTCCTGGATGGAGGGGAGACTGCTGCCAGTGATGTCCTCTGCCGCTCGCACCACCCTCTGTAGTGCTTTGCGGCTCTGAGCGGTGCAGTTCCCATACCACACTGTGATGCAGCCCGTCAACAGGCTCTCGATGGTGCACCTGTAGAAGTTTGTGAGGATGCTGGTGTTCATACCAAACTTCCTCAGCTTCCTCAGGAAGTAGAGTCTTTGTCGGGCTTTCTTAACCACAGTGTCTGTATGTAGTGTCCAGGACAGATCCTCAGTGATGTGTACCCCAAGGAACTTAAAACTGCTGACCTGCTCCACCTCAGCGTTATTAATGGAGATGGGGGGATGCTGGTCTACACGCTGTCTCCTGAAGTCCACGATCATTTCCTTAGTTTTGCTGACATTCAGAGAGAGGTTATTTTCCTGACACCAGCTGGTCAGTGATTTCACCTCGTCTCTGTAGGCACTCTCATCGTTGTTGGTGATGAGGCCTAGGATGGTGGTGTCGTCAGCAAACTTGAGGATGGTGTTGGAGCTGTGCCTGGCGGTACAGTCGTAGGTGAACAGGGAGTACAGGAGAGGGCTGAGAACACAGCCCTGGGGTGCCCCAGTGCTGAGGACACGTGTGGAGGAGACGTGGCTGCCGATCCTCACCGCCTGTGGCCTGTTGGTGAGGAAGTCCCATATCCAGCAGCAGATGGACGTCCCCAGGCCCAGGGCGGTGAGCTTAGAGACCAGTTTGGGGGGGATTATGGTATTGAATGCCGAGCTGTAGTCGATGAAGAGCATTCTCACATATGTGTTTCCTCTCTCCAGATGACTGAGAGAGGTGTGGACTGCTAGAGCAATAGCGTCGTCTGTAGACCTCTTTGCTCTATATGCAAACTGCAGGGGGTCCAGGGTGTCGGGGAGGGAGTCACAGATGTGTCTCTTAATTGATTCGTTCAAAGCACTTCATGATGACAGATGTGAGTGCTATGGGCCGATAGTCATTAGGACAGGATGCTGTGGGGGTCTTTGGGATGGGGACTACAGTGGAGGTCTTGAAGATGGTGGGCACGATAGACTGGCTCAGAGACAGGTTGAAGATGTTGGTGAACACCCCGGCGAGTTGGTCAGCACAAGCCCTCAGCACCCGTCCGGGGATGCCATCGGGTCCTGGTGCTTTGCGGGGATTCACTCTCTTGAACGCCCGTCTCACTGTAGCAGTGTCTATGCAAAGTACAGCGTCCTCACTGTCCACATGGGGTCTGGTGACAGGCGTGGTGTTATCTGCATCAAACCGGGCGTAGAAGGTGTTGAGTTCGTCCGGAAATTATGCGCTGGACAGTTCCACGGGCCCGCTCCTCCCCTTGTAGTCAGTGATGCAGCGTAGCCCATGCCACACCCGTCTCGGGTCATTGCTCTGCTGGGCAGACTCCACTCTCTCCCTGTAGTCCCTCTGGGAAGTCCTGATGGTCTTTCTGAGGTCATACTTGGCTGCTTTGTAGGCTTCGGGGTCTCCTGAGTTGAAGGCGGCGGTGCGAGCTTTCAGCTTAGCACGCACCTCCGGTCCCGCCCAGGGTTTCTGATTTGGGTAAGTGCAGATGGAGATTTTGGGCACCGTGTCCTCAATGCACTTCCCTATGTAGCCTACGACAGAGTCTGTGTACGCATTAATGTCACCATCCGCTGCGTCAGCAAACATCTGCCAGTCTGTTGTTTCAAAGCAGTCCTGTAGCACCTCATCAGACACACTGCTCCATTTGTGTATTTGTCTGGGAACCGTTTTTTCCAGTTTCAGCCTTGTTTGTACGCAGGCAACAGCAAGATGGCGCTATGGTCAGATTTATCAAAGGCTGGGCGGAGGAGGGGTTTGTAACTGTCTTTAAATGGGGTGTAACAATGGTCTAAAGTCTGCCCCCCCCTGGTGGGGAGGGATATGTGCTGGTAGTATTTTGGTAGAACCATTTTCATGTTAGCTCTATTGAAATCCCCCACCACAATGAAAGCTGCATCAGGGTGATAGTTTTCAAGTCCGTTTATAATCCCATACAGTTGTTCTAGGGCTTCTGTTTTATCAGCTTGTGGTGGAATATAGACTACAGTGAGGATTACAGCGCTAAAATCTCTAGGCAGATAGAAGGGTCTAGCTTTGATGGTTAGCAGCTCTAGGGCTGGAGTGCAGCGAGTTGTTAAAATACGTGCGTCTGTTGCCCACAAAGAGTTAACCATAAAGCACACACCCCCACCACAAGACTTGCCTGAGTCCTCCGTTCTGTCCTGCCTGTATATAGTGAAATAGTCCGGGGTAACGGCGCTGTCGGGAATGGTGGGGTCCAGCCATGTTTCCGTAAAGGCAAAAACACAACAGTTCCTCGTGTCCCGTTCGAAATAAATCCGTGCGCGCAGGTCATCCAGTTTATTCCTCAGAGACTGGACGTTTGCAAGCAGGATAGAGGGAAGAGTAGGTCTGTTGTGTCTCTGGCGGGTTCTCCACAGCACACCGGCTTGTTTCCCTCGGCGCGTCCTCCTCTTACGGCGCCAGAGTAAACAAAGGGGCAAGATGTCCACTGCCGATGCCTCGAAAACCGGCTTAAAGTCCGCGCTTACTGACGGACGTAGCTCCAAAAGTGAGCTACGGTCGTACACATAGCGTGGGAGTGCTATGATCCCGTATCCATGATCCCGTATCCGTTAACATGGTGCTCGTATCATATGCTCGGGGCATTACTTTGCGGTGTCCAAATAACACAAACTTTAGCACTTTTCAAATCACAGAAGATCGCTGTGTCAGGGTAGACTTTTAGTGGATTCCAAAACGGCCTGAAACCCGATATGCAGCTATAGTTTCATTTGATGACGTCATCAGAGAGGACAGTGCGCATGTGTGAACTCAGCTGTTTTGTAAACACCGCTAGTCCGAAAGAAGCTAACACCGCTCTTAACTTTACTTTTCTGTTGCGATATCGGGTTTCAGGCCGTTTTGGAATCTACTAAAAGTCTACCCTGACACAGTGATCTTCTGTGATTTGAAAAGTGCTAAAGTTTGTGTTATTTGGACACCGCAAATCAGTGCCCCGAGCACTCACGCTAACGGATACGGGATCATTAGTAGAACAGAACGGCTCAACATAAGTTCTGCGATACTGCTCCAATTGACACCAAACTGCTATGGTTGAGTAAAACTACTTGTTTTATTGCCGAAAGAAGGCTCAGATTGTAAAAAAACATTAATTTTCCTTTAAGCTGATAGCCAGCAGCTCCACATCCTTGTTACACAGCTGCTCCTTCACTGTACAGTGTCCAGGTTTGCACCACTTCTCATTTACAAACACAGCCAGGCCTCCTCCTTTCCTTTTCCCACTGTCTGCCGTCCTGTCCGCGCGCAGCAGGTGAAAGTTGTCCATAGCAACAGCTGAATCCGGGATTTGTGGGGTTAACCAGGACTCCGTGAAAAGCATGATGCTGCTGTCTCTGTATTCCCGCTGATACCGCGTGAGCGCCGCTAATTCGTCCGTCTTGTTCGAAATAGACCGCACGTTTCCCGCGATGACAGAGGGGAGCACAGGTCTGCAGCGTCTTTTCTTCTCCCGGAGTTTGCGTCCAGCGCGTCGGCCTCTGCGCGTCTTCCGTAGTAACTCCTCCGGGATGTCATGGCGGTCTCGGGGGAGCACAACTGCGCCGCGCAGCGCTAACAGCTGATCCTTTGTGTACACAATGGGGGGGCACGACCCCACGCACATCGCGCCGGTGAAAAAGTGATAATCCAGAAAAAATAAAGGTTGAAACGGAGCAGAAACAACACGTTTCTGAAGTACTTTGCCTTATACAGACTATTTACAAAAAGTACAAACGAACAAGCAGGTAAGAGCAGAAAAAAAGTTGGAAAATAGAGGAGCGTGTTGCAACCAGCTCCGGCTCTCACCGCGCCGGAAGTGTAAATGTAAGTGTAAATCATAATATAACAGAGAGCAAAATAAATAGATGGTATAGCAAAAGAGATAGAGATAGCAAGAGACTGGTGTAAAATGAGTCATAATTATAAAAAATAAAAATAATAAATATATTTGTACAAGTCAAAATAAAATAGAAATTTGTAATAAAATATCAAATAAAATATCAAATAAAATATCAAATCACAGCTATATACAGGAGAGAAGAACAGCAGTGCAATAAGATACTGATTGACAGAGCATAAGTCATAGTTCATAGTCATAGTCATAGTTTGCTTTATTGTCAAAAGCCATATGTACATGTACATAGAGTAATTCGTTTCCCCGCTAACCAGGCAGGACAGTGATAGAGCGGGTAGGGGAGGGGCCACGCGCATGTGCGCACCGCTGACTCGGAGATACAGAGTGGAAAAGACACAATTACAATCAATGACAATTATTCACAACATGTAATGACAGAAAAACAATTGGACAGGTAACATACGGTGTTTTTTTCTTTGGCGACAAAGGGAAGGGTGGGGCAAGGGAGCAGATCAGAAATCAATGAAATTGATTGAAAACTGTAGTAAAGGCAGACATCCTAAAAATAGACAGGGTAACTTTAATAATAAAAGATAAAAAAATAAAAAAAAATAGACAAGGCAGTATTACATAAAGCATATCAGTGTGAGCCAAATGTGAAGTGCTTTGTTTTGTAGAGTGCTGTTTAGATAAGGCCGCAGCTGTCGGCCTTGGACGTGTTTGTGCAGAAGATGCAGTCAAAACAAAGTCTAGCTGGATCACATTTTTCAGGAGAATTGATTACACCAAATGGGAAATTTAACATAATCTATACATTTGAGAACCCAGGCAAATAGAATAGATAATTTGCCAGAACCCTGGCTTCTGCCAGACCCCCAACTTCCTGTGCGATTCGCAATCCTCCCCCCATACATATGATAATGAATACGGACTGCACCGCTGTCCCCATAGTTCCTTATCCATTTCCGCGATGTTATCCAGCACCAGGGGGGTTTCCACAGATTGGATGGAACCGTTTTCTCCTTCTGATGTTGTCCCCCCGAGTTCGCAGTTCCCTGTAAAATGACTGTCCGGCGGATCGGGGCTCTTTTATCTCCTCGGCTCCAATTAGTGATGGGTCAGAAAACATCCCTCAGGCCAATCCAGATGTCCTGCCATCAAAATTCCAATAGTAAATCATTCCGCGTCCTCCAGTAACAGCGGTGCCAGGTGCACAACCCTCGTGTATCAGGCAGCACGTTCCCTCGGGACTCTCCGGACCGGTGCTCCTCCGTGAAAAAAATATACCAATAGCGTGGGGGACCAGCTTTATTCAATTCATGATTTAGGGTTTGAAAATCTGTTACAACAGGAGAAAAATGACGAGACAAGAGAAATAAAACATCAGACAGAGCAAAGATAAGGGAGAAAGAGAAAAGTGTGTCAGCTAGAAGGAAAATAAGGTTATCCGTTACTTCACATTGAGTTGTTGTACAGTTATAGGGAGTATTATGTGTTACATAAAGGTGAGTTGTTGTACAGTTGTAGGGAGTATTATGTGTTACATAAGGGTAAGTCGTTGTACAGTTGTATGGAGTAAGTTGTATGGAGTATTATAGTATGAATGTAGTCCTGTATCTCTCACTGTTTGAGTGGAGCTGTAGGAGCCTGTTGGAGAATGAGCTCCTCTGTCCCTCTATGGTCTGGTGCAGTGGGTGAGCAGGAGTGTCCACGATGGAGAGGAGTTTGTCCAGTGTCCTCCAGTGACAAATGTCTCCAGCTCACAGCCAATCACGTGATCAGCTTTACGGATCAGTTTGTCAATCTGCCCAATGTTACTTTTACTGGTGCTGCTCCCCCAGCAGACAAGCAGAAATACAGGGCGCTGGCCTCCACAGACTGATAGAAGATCTCCAGTAACTTACTGCACATATTGAAAGACCTGAGCTTTCTCAGGAAGTACAGTCTGCTCATGCTCTTCTTGTACACAGAATTACAGTTGTTCTTCCAGTCCAGCCTGTTGTTCACATGGACACCAAGGTTCTTGTAGCAGTCCACTATTTCTACATCATGACCCTGGATGGTAATGGGCTCCACTGGTGTCCTCTTTGTCCTGAAGTCAATCACCAGTTCCTTGGTCTTGTCAACGTTCAGGAGCAGATGGTTTGCCTAGGAAAACTCCACAAAATTTGCAATGAACGTCCTGTACTCCAGCTCCTGTTCATCCCTGATACACCCTTCCACTGCAGAGTCATTAGAGAACCCGTGCACCCCTCCGCCCTTGCCCCCCTTGGTCCTTATACCCAGTGGTGTTTGTTCCCGTGCCCACATCCCCGTTGTGTCTTCTGAGTACTTTGCGAATGTTATTGTGGTTTTGAGGATATGTAACTTAAATAATAAAAGATAAAAAAAAGAGAATTTCTGCAAATGGCAGGACCCTGAGCTGTACTGGAAATCAGAGGTGTACAGAGTGAACAGGAACGGAGACAGGACTGTACCCTGGGGGGCTCCGACATTACTGACCACAGTGTCAGACAGGGTGGTCCCCAGTCGCACATACTGAGGCCTGCCTGACAGGTAGTCAGTAATCCAGGAGACAATGGAGGTGGTGACACCCATCCTGAGCAGCTTCTCACTCATCAGGAAGGGCTGGATTGTGTTAAAGGCACTGGAGAAATCAAGGCTCAAAGCAGCAGTTTTCAGTTTTCAATATAAAGTCAATTGGAACCAGAATCGATGGAAGAGGAAGCGCACCCATGCTCACTTCCTATTTGGAACGTGGCGGCTAGCAGGTCCATAACAGTCCATTTATGTATACAGTTTATGGGTTCTCTGACTAAATATGCAGGGTTTGTGTGACAAACATGTGTGAATGAAACAAAACACAACTCCAGGTCTGTTTGTGATGAGGAATCAACATTATAACATATGTAACCGAGTGATAATCACAAAAAGGACAAGGGCAATGTGGTATAAAAAATTACAGAGGTTTATTTAAACATTGTGAGAATTGTGCACCAATCAATACTAAATCAACAACCAAACCAGTCTAGTTAAACATTACATTTACAATAAGTTACAGTGCTAGAGGTGTGCAGAACATGGCTGATGTGTTAATTGGCTTTTAAAGTGTGTGTGCTAAAAAGTACTTGTTATTGCACTTAACTAATCAGACTAATAACACTTTCGCTTTACCACAACATTCATCCAGTAATAACTAACACTGAACAGAGCTTGGTATAGACTGTAATAGAATCGAGAACAAGAATTACTCACAGCATTCTGAAGATCATGGAGCTTGGGATGCGATCAGAGGATCCGCCGCCACCACCGCCAACTCTGTACAACACATACAGCTAACTGCAGAAATCCCTGACAACCACACTTGAGACGTTGCATCTACTGAAGCACTGTGGTAGGAAATGACATTACCGGTGACCACCTTGTTACACATAGATCAGAAAATAGCGTAATATGAGCCCTTTTACCTGCACTATACGCACTATACAAACAAAAACGTGTGCATACAGAGTGGGTAATTATAAATCTATGGGTAGATATTAATTAAGCCATGAAGAACCTGTATTGGTTTGTACTTCACTTAGATCGTCTCAATAACCATGTGCTCTAGTTTATTTACATAACCATCTGCACACTCAAGCAGAACTTTGACTCTGGTCTCTGGTCCAATCTGCGTAAAAGTGATTAAGAGTGCATTCCGGTGTGATCCGTGTGCCTGTAATGAACGCATAAATCACACAGTTCTACGTTTTCACCCCCATTAAACTTGATGGTGTTTCGTGGTGACCTCTGCAGTGGGAATGACAAACCAATTACACAGCAATCAGGCCTAATCCATTAAAACGCACTGTCTCTGTGAAACCAACAGAGAGCCGTGTCTCAGCTACAGTCTGTCCCACTTCTGTCCCCCTTTGGTGTTTCATTGTCTCCCCATCTCTCATGGTTGAATTTACCCAGTGCACACTAAAATCTAGTCAAGTTAAGACAACTTGAATTGAAAAAAGTTTCAACAACAACAAAGATGGTGCTGGAGAGGCCAGTTGCCTGCTACAGAGCTCCGACCCTACCTTACCTTTTTTTCCTCTTTTTACCTGTATATAGACGTTTTCCTCATTTTTTCTTTAGAGTAGGTGAAACGCAGTGCAGTTGTGCACCTGGGAAGCCTACTCTTACTACAGCTTTATCGTCAGCTGTAGTGCTTTTTTGCAGACAGCACACAAAATCAACAGCCACCAACCTCGGCGTCATTATGGACTCTGATTTTAAACTTGATAAACAAGCTAATGCGGTCGTGAAGTCCAGTTTTTATCATCTTCGTCTTTTAGCCAAAATTAAATCTTTTTTTTTATCCTTTTCAGATTTTGAGCGCATCATGCATGCTTTTATTTCTTCTCGTCTGGACTACTGCAACGCACTTTATTCTGGAATGAATCAAAACGATTAAAATTTTATTGTTTGTTTTTAAAGCTTTGAATGGACTGGCCCCAAAATACATCTCTGACCTCATCCAAATCTACAAACCGGTGCTCTGAGGTCAGAGGGCCAGCTCCAGCACGTGGGCCCTAAGACTAGACTTAAAACTCGGGGGGACAGGGCTTTCTCTGTGGTTGGCCCTAAGTTATGGAACGCTCTGCCCCCTCATGTCAAAACAGCCCCCACACTGGAGAGTTTTAAGTCTCGTCTTAAGACCCACTTTTATTCTCTGGCTTTTAATACCGCGTGAGTTGGTTGGTCCTCTGTGTTTTTTATAATTGCTTTTGTTTTTAGTTATTTTATTATTATCACTTTATTTATTGCTATTTTAGTAATGCTTTTATTAAGTTTGATTGATTTTATGTGCAGCACTTTGAAAACTGTTTCTATTTATAAAATGTGCTATAGAAATAAACTTGGATTGGATTGGATTTGTAAATCCGAGCAAGGAGATGTACAAGGGACTGTCGCACTCAACCACGGAGCGTATCACATATGCGCATGATCAGCTGCTCAGTCTACGGGGGCCTTCTCTACTCTACGACGGGAAACCTGAAGTACCAGCGGAGATACAGAGAAGGAAGAGAGGATGCAGAGGTGGACGAAAGAAACGGAGACCGGGTTTACCGAATTTACCTGCGGTAATCACGGGGAATGTGAGGTCCATCTGCAACAAGACGGATGAACTGATTGCGCTAACTCGGCAGCGGAGGGAATATCGGAGCTGCAGCATTATGTATTTCACAGAGACGTGGTTGAATGAGAATATACAGGACAATATCATTTCCCTGAATGGATTTACTATAAACACGCGGACCGAACGATGTTGGGAAGCGGAAAAACAAAAGGAGGTGGACTGCTTGTTTTTATTAATGAACGCTGGTGTCATCCCGGGAACGTGCATGTGAAACATTAGCTGTTCTCCCGGACATCGAACTTCTTGCTGTGGGTATGCGTCCTTTCTATTTGCCACGGGAATTTTCACATGTCGTACTTTGTGTTTATATCCCTCCATCGGCGGATGGAGTGGCAGCATCCGAGCAGCTCCATAGCGTAGTGACGAGAATGCAGACGGACCATTCGCGCGCTCTACTTCTCATCACCGGGGACTTTAATCACACTTCCCTATCCACTTCTCTTCCCACATTCACGCAATACGTCACGTGTTCCACGAGAGACAATAAGACTCTGGACCTTTTTTATGCAAATGTCAAAGACGCTTACACCTCCGCCCCCCCTCCCCCCGCTCGGATGCTCAGACCACTGTCTGGTTTACCTGCTCCCGGAATACACACCCAGGGTGCGAAGAGGACCTGTGCAGAAGCGGTCTGTGAAGCTTTGGACTCAGGAGGCCTGTGAGAGTCTGAGGGACTGTTTCCAAAACACTGACTGGGACATGTTCTTATGGAGACGACATCAACGGCCTGACCCATTGCATCACGGACTACATCAACTTCTGCGTGGAGAACACTGTACGAACCAGGAGAGTACGGTGTTTCTCCAACAACCACCCCTGGGTCACCCTTGAGCTTAAAGCCCTCCTGAACCAGAAGAAAAGGGCTTTCAACTCAGGGGACAGAGAGGAGCAGAAAAGGGTTCAGAGGGAGCTCCAGTGGAGGATCCGATGGGCCAAAAAGGACTATGGGAGGAAGATGGAGGAACAGCTGGCCCAGAACAACGTACGGGGCATGTGGAGAGGACTGAGGAACATGTCTGGTTTTGGACAGAGTAGCAGAGGGACAGCTGATGGTGATCAGCGTTGGGCGGACAAATTAAACTGTTATTTCAACAGGTTTGATGTGCCCCCCACCCCCTCTGCCGACTCCCCCCTCCTCCACTTCACACCCCTCCGGGCCAGTAGCCTTCCCCCCTTCCATCACACAGACCCAACCCAGCACCAGCCCCCCTCCACCCCCTCTGCTACATGTTCAAACTGAGCCTCAGCCTGGAGAAGTTCCCCGTCTTGTGGAAGACCTCCTGTGTGGTCCTGGTTCCCAAAACAACAAACGCCAGGGAACCAGCCCTCTACAGACCAGTTGCCTTGACCTCCCACCTCATGAAGACCATGGAGAGGGTGATCCTCAGTCACCTCCGCCTCCGCCTCCACCTCAGACTTCACCTACAACATGGACAGCTGCCATCTCCAGAAGTTCTCTGACGACTCTGCCATTGTGGGCTGTGTGTCAGAGGGGAACGAGCTGGAGTACCGCTCGGTCATCAGAGACTTTGTGGACTGGTGTGGGCGCAACCACCTGAGCCTTAACACCAGTAAGACAAAGGAGCTGGTGATCGACTTCAGGAGAAAACCACTACCTCACTCACCGGTGAACATCCAGGGGCAGGACATAGAGACTGTGGACAGTTTCAAGTACCTGGGTGTTCACCTCAACAATAAACTGGACTGGTCCCACAACACCGACACCTGTACAAGAAGGGCCAAAGTCGCCTCCACCTCCTGAGGAGACTGAGGTCCTTTGGAGTGTGCAGGCCTCTGCTCAAGACTTTTTATGACTCTGTGGTGGCCTCTGCTCTCCTCTACGCTGTCGTCTGCTGGGCCCCGAGCAGCACAGAGCGGGAGAGGAAGAGACTCAATAAGCTGGTCAGGAGGGCCAGCTCTGTCCTGGGCTGTCCTCTGGACTCTGTAGAGGAGGTGGCTGAGAGGAGGGTACTGGCCGAATTCATGTCCATTAAGGACGACACCTCTTACCCTCTGCACCGGACTGTAGAGGAGCTGAGCAGCTCCTTCAGCAGCCGACTGAGACACCCCCAGTGCAAGAAGAAGCGCTACCACAGATCCTTCATCCCCACCACCATCAGACTGTAGAATTCTACTGTATAGTCCAAACATGCAATATTGTTTTTCCAATGTGCAATATCATTGTTCAATACTCTCCTAGTTACTGTTTCTTATTATTACTTATTGTATCAGACTGCATAACTCCACTGTATGGTCCTAACGTGCAATATCGTTTTTCAATACTCTTACTCAATACTGTTACTGTTTTATTATTATTACTTATTCTATTATTACTTATTTTATTATTATTACTTATCTTTATGCCATTCTTGCCTGCATGCACTTTTCTTTTTTATTCAAACTGTCCCTACCTGGCGCTACTGTGGCAAGTAAGTTTCTCTTATCTTGTCTTATTATGATTTGAGTGAATTTCACTCACAAGTAAAATGATCTACCAGTGAAACAAGGGCTTTTGTAGTTAAAATATAAAAATACATCTTGCTACACATAAGACAAACAACAACTTTCAGTACTGAAAATAAGAAACAAAATTGAATATTTATCTAAATAAAAGACCTAGCCCTGTTTTTCACAATTGTAAGAGTCAGGTACACTACATTAGGTGGACATCATCTGTCCTCTGCACTGGGCGATCACTGCAGTGTTTGGTGAACATAAATCATCTCACCTGTTGTAGTTCCAGCTGAATCTGCTGTTTACGGCCAGACTGTGTTCAAATAAAGCACAGTTTAAAGTCTAAAACAGAGCAGTTCACACCCCCAGGGAATGTTAAAGGTCCCATGGCATGAAATTTTCACTTTCTGAGGTTTTTGAACGTTAATGTGAGCTCCCCTACCCTGTTTAGGCCCCCCCTCCCTGGTTAAAAGTTGCAAAATGTCTAAACTGAGCATTTGCGATCCTTTTCTGCGTTACAAAAAATCAGAGCTCAAACGGGCGAGTTTGAACAAGGAAACTTATTGACGTCAGCTCGAAAAAAGAAATGCAAATGCAGTTCCACCCCCGTCTGTCTGTACTCAGCGTCTCTGTAAATCACGCCCAGAGAGTTTGGACTGCGGAGGAGCTACGCAATGTGAAATACATTTTTTTATTTGCCTGGAGGAACTTGCGAGTGTTTCTAGGCTCGGAAGTCCTTTATCTGAGCTTCTGGACCTTTGAACAGCAGTGGTTTAATTTTATTTTCTGTGGAAATGTGTTTATTTTTCAATGGAACGCTTCAAATCTCTTCTCCACGCAAAAACGCGGAAATGGATCAGAAAGCGCACAGCTGAGAGCGGAGAGTTTGGCCACGCCCCCACCCTCTACTATAGGCCATCTCTTTTCTCCTCATTTGCATTCAAGCAACAACGCCCATAATGGCCTGTTCAGAGAGAGAAAAATTACTCTTTCTCATCTTATCTCTGTTTCTGAGTTTCTGAGTGTTGATTTTGAAGAAGGATTCATTTACAGTATTAGGGAACCATTAAGGAGCCATATAAAAGCATCAAGAAGTACCATGTCATGGGATCTTTAAGACATTTAAAAACCAGTAAAAGAACTTTAAAATCTATCCTGAAACTCACAGGGAGCCAATGCAGTGATTTTAAAACCGGTGTAATGTGGTCCCGGCCTCTGGTCCTAGTCAGGACACGTGCTGCTGAATTTTGTAATAATTGCAAACCTGAAATCCTCTTTTTGGGAAGACCAGAGAGCAGGGCATTACAGTAGTCTATACGGCTGGTGACAAAAGCATCAGTGTCTCCGTGTTGGCCTGAGACAGAATAGGGCGGACTCTGGCTATGTTTTTTATGGCTATGTCTCTCATCCACCTCTCACTTTCTCAATCCTCACCACTCTCATCATCCTTCCTCTCTCTTCCTCTCTCTTCCTCACCCTCTACCTCTGCCTGGCGGCACGGTGGCTGAGTGGGTAGCACTCATGCTTCACAGCAAGAAGGTTCCGGGTTCGATCCCCGGGTCGCCCAGACCTTCCCGTGTGTGTTCTGTGTGGAGTTTGCATGCATGTTCTGGGTTCGATCTCCGGGTCACCCGAGCCTTTCTGTGTGGAGTTTGCATGTTCTCCCCGTGTCTGGGTGGGTTTCCTCCGGGCACTCCGGTTTCCCCCACCAACCCAAAACATGCACCATAGGTACCTCCAGCTTTGGTCCTGACCAAGCCGAAGCAAGAAGATCATGGAGATGGTCCCCGGGCACAGTAATGTGCTGCTCACTGCTCCTAATAACAGGATGGGTTAAATGCAGAAATGGAATTTCCCCACTGTGGGACTAATAAAGGCATAGCTTTCTTTCTTTCTTTCTTTCTTTACCTTAACAAGCTCCCTCCTTCTCTTTATTTCTCTCTGCCTATCCTCTGTCTCCCCACCTCTCTCTCTCTCTCTCTCTTCCTTCCCCTTTCTACCTCTCCTCTCCATATAAACTATTTTTCTCTCTCCCTTTCTGCCTCTCTCTCTCCTCTCTCTCTCTCTCTCTCTCTGTGGAACATTCCAGACAAAACAATGACATCCCCATGGAGACGAGCAGGTATTGCACCTTCTACCAAAAAAGTTACGCAGAGCACCTTTAAGCCGCTGTCATATTTTGTTTTTGTTCATGTAAATGCAGTGGGAGAGGATCCTGTAGAAACATGTGCAAAGACAATAACCCAGGTGTATTCAGATGTATTCATTGTGAAAGCTTTATGAGCTCCGAGCTAACATTATTCCTTTGTAATGTCAGACCCCCCCAGGATTTCGCGGGCATTTTTTGTGATTGTTTTGGGCTAAAATGCCTGAATTTGCGTGAGCTTTTCCAAAAAGTTGCGATGAAAAAGTTGCTTTCAAGGTTTTTGTTGCGATTTTGTTGCGGGAGGAAGTGAAAATAAATAGTTGCGATTTTCCCTTTTTGTAATTAAAATTGAGTAATATTTTGAATACTGAGTTATTACTGACAAAGAATAATACAAAGACACAGAGATCACAGATATGGTCCTAAAACAACCTTACCAACATCGAAAATAAATGACTACTAGGAGGGGAACTGTTTCGGTCTTTTGCTGTTATTTTTGTGGGCAAATTTAGAATTTAGAATATTTATTTATTTGTCATTGTCACAAGTACAACGAAATTTGTCCTCTGCATTTAACCCATCCTGTCATCAGGAGCAGTGGGCAGCACATCACTGCGCCCGGGGACCATCTCCATGATCTTGCTTCGGCTTGGTCAGGACAGGTGGCTCACGTCACAACGGGCCTCGATGTATCTTCTGCCATGGGGGCTACCAGTGTCCGCAGACACTGGGGGCGAGGTGGGGGTTAAGTGTCTTGCCCAAGGACACAACGGCAGCGCTCATCTGTGGGAGCTTGGATCACATGTGGTCCACCCGTCAAGAGCGGGATTCGAACCGCCATTCCCTGGATCACCAGGCAAGCGCTCTACCACTGAGCTACTGCCGCCCCGCAGCTACTGCCGCCGCAGACATGTTTCTTTGCCATTAGAAGACGTGTCCCAATTCCCAGAGTGCACAGTTCGGAGCGTGGTTTGAAGGGCATGTGCGTCATTTCTTTTTTGTCCCATGCGCAGTTAACACGCGTTCCGAAGACCTTAGTCGTTTCCATGGAAATCGGGGCGTGGACCAAGCGGGTGAAAAAGCACGCTTCGCACACTCATATATCCCAGCATGCACCGCGCACTACTTCTTCTACGGGAGAAAATGGAGTCGGCGGCTGCTTCCCGTAGTTGCGAGACCTGTCGCGTTTCGCAGACGGCTATGCGGTCCGCGGAGTGCACTCAGGGCTGAGCAAGTGTGCACCGCCTTGACTGCAGCCTGAGCCCCCTTCAAACCACGCTCCGAACTGGGGACACGGCCGCAGTTTCGTTTCGTCACACGGAAGTAAAGCAGAAGGAAGTTGGTCGACGTGAGTTCAATACGTCGCCGATGACTGGTCAAAATTGGTCAAAATTGCGGAAAAGTTGCGGTGATTGGTCAAAATTGCAACACCGCCCTGAATTCACGGGGATTGGCTGAGGTTGCGTTGAAGTTGCAAATCGCAACATCGCGAATTCCTGGAGGGTCTGTAATGTTATTCTCTCTCTCTCCCTCCTTCTCCATCACTTGCTCCTTCTCTCATTCTTGATGTTTTTAATGTTGTTTCCTCATCACAAACAAACCTGGAGTTGTGTTTTGTTTCATTCACACATGTTTAACACACAAACCCTGCAGATTTAGGCTATGTCCACATGACAACGCTCCCGGATTTTTTGTTATGCGGGTTGGAAAAAATACGCGTCCACACACGTGTCGGATCAGTAAATATTTGCGCAGGGCTCTCAAGTCTCACGCATTGAGAGTGTGACACACGCAATTCGACGTGTTCACACGCTCACACGCCACACATGGCATTTCTCACGCTGATTTTTTGTTTTTGTTTTTGTGCCCAGAAAATCAGTCTGTGTGGCTCAGTTTATGCAGGCACCGCGCGTTTTCAGCGAAAAAAAACTCTCCTCCTCCTCCTCCCCGCCCCGCTCCCTGGAAAAAAATCAGCCAATCAGAAAATAGATTGTTCTGTTGTTGGGCAGACTGTAGAGTGTAGTTTCAGCTGCTAAGCGCACACTGCGGTGATGATAAAACAAACTGAGAACCATCAGGTAATAACTTCATTTATATAACTCTCATGAGTTGCTTTGTAGTTTAAGTTTGCTCTTTAGACAAACATTTACAGCAGGGCTCTCAAGTCTCACGCATTGAGAGAGACAATTCGACGCGTTCACACGCTCACACGGAAATTACGCAGTCTCACTTCACGCACGACCCCGCTCAAAACTTGAGAGCCCTGTATTTGCGTCCAGGTGAACACGGAGCGCTGAGTGAAAACGATGTAATACATATGCCACACCGATATGTGGCGCTGTAAACAGGAAACAACCAGAGCCCCCAGACACACAATACTACAAAGAGCGCATGCGCATAAAGTCCTTTCTCTTTCGTAAACAAGCAAACACGTGTATGTTAGGGACCGTCAACAAATGCGAAATTATTTTGTCCCCCTGCTTCACCAACCTTGCTGTGACATCCTCCCGTAATGTGAAGATAATTTGTTGACTTTGCTCCTAAATTATGCGTGTGATTACTACCTGTATGCGCTTATGAATATGCACGCACTTTAAATGTCGGATAATGTATAGAATTGTTTTGAGATTGTTTATTTTAGAAGTGTTTATATTTTAAGATTTTATCCTGCACTAGCCTTTTAAGATTGTACCTTGTATTTGATATGTGATTTCTTTTATTTTATTTTATTATATTGTATTGTATTTTTATTGTATTTATAATTGCACTTTATCGTATTTTTGTATTGTATTTTATGATGTGAGGACTGCAGATGGAAATTAGCTTTGAGCTAAATCTGGTGACATCTTTTTAATGAAACTGCACACTGTCCTTAATAAACTAAGAAACTAAAAAAACTAAGAAACTGACGGTCGGTGGGTCCCGTCAATCGCTCCCAAACATTGTGGCATGCCATGCACACGATGGAAGCCCGAAACAAGCTCCTGTGCCCTCATCGTTTTCCCAAAAGTCGCGTTTTGCTCGCCCACACGGCAACGCGACCCCCGGCGTTCTCAGATTTCTCCACTCCACTCCAACCGTTTTTAAAAACACTGTTTACACCCACCCAAAACGCCGGCGCCGTGTGGACCACAGGCCCAAACGAACACAAACTTCTCCGTTTCCACCAAAAAACCAAAAAGACTGAGCTCTTCTCTCAAACAGAAAACACTTATGATGTCATGTGGAAGCAGTCCATTGTGTTTTTAAACTCCACACACCTTCACTAGAATCATTTGGATTACTTCAGCTCTGGAATTGCCCATCTCGACTGAACTAAAGGAGCTGTTCACTTCTCTTCATGACATCACAAAGTGGAAGAGAGCATTTTAAGGTTTAGAGATGTAGAAAGTTACTCAAACATGTGTGAATTCAATAAAACAGAAGTGCAGGTCTGAGGAAACAACATTATAACATGATTTAAACCTCACAAGAGTCTGTTTTGCGTAATATAGAACCTTTAAATGTGCTATAAATAATAAAGTTGGCTTGGCTGCCTCTCCTTTCCTCTCTCCTTCTTTCACTTCTCCCTTGCTCCATAAAGTTTTCTGTCTCTACCCTGCCCTCTCTTTCTCCCACACTCTTTCTTTCTTCTTTCTCTTGTTCAGCTTTCTCAAACCTCATCTCCCCATCTCCTCTCTCTTTACCATTCAGGCTCTATTTCTTTCCCCTTTTCACCATGCCTTGCCCTCCTTTTCTGCTGCTCTCTCACCCATTTCTTACTTTCTCAATCCTCACCTTTATCTTCATCCCTTCTCTCTCCCTCTTTTTTTCTTTCTTCTTCACCCTGTCCCTTAACACTCTTGCTCCTTCTCTTTCTTTCTTTCTTTCTCTCTATCCCCTTTCTCTCACTCTCTGTCTCTCTCTCCACTTCTTCTGTCTTTCTCTTCATTTACACTGTTTCTCTCTCTCCCCTTCTTTTTCCTCTTTCTCCCCATATACACTATTTACTTCTCTTTCCATCTTCAGTATTGTGTTCACGTTGTTTTGGTGAGAGCAGGTGCCAGACATTGTCCAGTGCAAGAGTGGGCAGAGTGGGCAGAGTGGGAAGAGTGGGCAGAGTGGGCAGAGTGGGAAGAGTGGGCAGAGTGGGAAGAGTGGGCAGAGTGGGCAGAGTGGGCAGAGTGGGCAGAGTGGGCAGAGTGGCAGTGCCAGAACAAGGCTGAGTTTCGTAATCCTGGGCCACTGTCTGCTCCCATTGGGCACCACAGTTTTCTAATGTGAAAGTTTAGTTTGACTTCAACAAACAATTGTATTGTATGAAAATGTTTTGCTAACTTAACGTTCGACAGAACATCTTCAAACAAATTCTGATTATTACATTAGATTAAGATTAAGCCTTTATTTGGTCTCACACACAATGACACACAGTGACACACGGGAGAAATTTGACTTCTGCATTTGACCCATCCTTTTCAGGAGCAGTGAGCAGCCATTTTTTTCGGTGCCCGGGGGGCAGTACCGCGAAGGGTCTTGCCCAAGGACCCACACTAGCTAGCTCATTGCTGGGGCCACATTGGTGGTGCGCCAAGCCCTCCAACTACCACCATCACTCTCTCACACACCACATTCTTGCTGTGCAATGTGGGTGAAATGTCTTGCCTAAGAACACAATAACAGTCCTCCTACTTTCAGGTTGAGGAACCACTGATCAAACCCCTGAGCTCCTTCTTGTAAACACAGTGACTGTTTGGCTGCTTGGTCTCTCAGAGAAAACAGCCTCCACTATTTTGTTCCCCCAGCCGCACTGAAGGATGGGTCAAATGGGCAAGAGGACAAATGACCCTAAGTGTACCTTAAATGTCCCCTTTTATGTATTTATGGCGGCACGGTGGCTAAGTGGCTAGCACTCATGCTTCACAGCAAGAAGGTTCCGGATTTGATCCCCGGGTCGCCCAGACCTCTCTGTGTGTGTTCTGTGTGGAGTTTGCATGCATGGTCTGTTCAAGTTCAAAGTTCAAAGTCAGCTTTATTGTCAATTCTGCCATATGTGTTCAACATACAGTGAATCGAAATTTCGTTTCTCTCTGGTCAGGTAGTGCAAAAAGACAGTGTACAAAATACAATATGAAGACAAAACACAACAAAACTATCTAAGACAGAGATCTAAAGTTAAAACTAAAGTCTAAGATCTAAAATCTTAAAACAGTGCAACATAATAAATAAACTATACTATATACAGATTTCCAAAGTGTGCAGTGTGCATCATAATGTGCAATGGAAGATACAGCAGTGAATTGGTCTGGGTTCGATGCCCGGGTTGCCCGAGCCTTTCTGTGTGGAGTTTGCATGTTCTCCCCGTGTCTGGATGGGTTTCCTCCGGGCACTCCGGTTTCCCCCATCAACCCAAAACATGTTCCAGGTAAAATCCTCCAGCTTAGGTCCTGACCAAGACGAGCAATAAGATCATGGAGATGGGTTCCCGGGCGCCTGAAAGACGAGTTGCCCACTGCTCCTGAAGGATGGGTCAAATGCAGAGAAATAATTTCCCTACGGGGATGAATAAAGTCTGTCTTCTTCTTCTTATTTTTTATTTTTTGTTGCCTATAGATGACAGATATGAAGACCCCTCACCTAGCCCCCCCCCCCAACCCCCTCCCCCACTCGCCTGTGTTCTCTGTAATCATTTTGATAGCCTATAATGGCTCTAATTCCAGATGACTTTAAATGCAACCTTTAGTGAAATAAAATCTACAGCAGCCCTGGTCCCAGCTCTCTCTCTCTCTCTCTCTGTTCCCTTTGGTACACACTGATAATTGATTGATGTCTGTCCCCAAACATACATAAATGAATGCACTGGCTTCACTTTGGGTCATTTAACAAGTCCATCAGCGTCTCTCCATCTTCTCCTCCTCCTTCACTGTGAGCTATACCGCCCCCGGAGAAGACAGTGTTAACGTGATTGGTGAGGGGTGTTAGGTCTAGTGGAGCAGTCCAGACGGAGAGGCAGAGACGTGGAGGTATGTGCCACCTGCCCCCCTCTCTCTCTTCCCTCCTCCTCTCCTCCACAGATGGACCATAAACCTCCAGGATCTGCTCTATCGCTCCCCTCCCGATGTACTGAGCTGCTGGCTGGTTCTCACAGTAATTCTACAAGCACACTACAATGTCCCGAGGAGGGACCAAATGTTTACAACTTGGAATCTGTGTCCATCTTGTGCAGACGGGCTTCATTAGACCAGGAGAAAATAGAGCAAAGCTGTGGACGTTGAGGGGTTTTGCACAAAATTAGTTCTTCAGCACACTGACTGAAGGGCTCAAGCCACAGTATATGTTCACAGTGATTCCTTTAACCTTTGGATCTGGTTGACTCCATTTTTTTGTAATTTTTTTACACTTAAAGGTCCTATATTACGCAAAATTTACTCTTATCACTCTTCATCTTATCATCTAATGATGTAATAATGTTGTTACCCCCTCAAAAACATAGCTGGGGTTGTGTTTTGTTTCATCCACATGTTTGAGTAATCCTTTGTTGTCTAGGCTGTCTACATCTCCAAAGCTCAAAATGCTCCTTGTGAGGTCAAGTTGTAGTTTTAAAGCGGAATTAACGTTTTTTTTACAATCTGAGCCTTATTTCAGTAATAAAACAAGTTGTTTTACTCACCCATAGCACTTTGGTGTCATATGGAGCACTTCCAGAGATGTTTTAGATTAGCGATCTCCGTAATGTGAGTTCTCGGGGCACATGTTTGCGGTCTCCAAATAACACAAACTTTAGCACTTTTCAAATCATAGAAGCGGCAGGGGGCGGCAGTAGCTCAGTTGGCAGAGCAATATGTCTCGTGATTCAGGGGTTGGCGGTTTGAATCCCGCTCTTGACGGGTTGACCGCATATGATCCCAGCTCCCACAGATGAGCGCTGAAGTTGTGTCCTTGGGCAAGACACTTAACCCCACCTTGCCCCCAGTGTCTGTGGACACTGGTAGCCCCCATGGCAGAAGATACATCAAGGCCTGTTGTGACGTGAGCCGTCCTCCTGTGGACCCACCACCTGCGGGAGGATTCATGGGGGCTGGTGCATTGTGTTCTGGGCAGCAGAAC
The DNA here is from genome assembly GCA_036785185.1 of Paratrypauchen microcephalus. Lineage (NCBI taxonomy): Eukaryota > Metazoa > Chordata > Actinopteri > Gobiiformes > Gobiidae > Paratrypauchen > Paratrypauchen microcephalus. The sequence continues at coordinate 3,556,147 of JAVJIX010000067.1, forward strand.
ACTGCTTGAACTGCTGCCCCCGCGACCCAGAAAATGGAAAAAGCGGAAGAAAATGAATGAATGAAAATCATAGAAGCTCGATGTCTTAGTCTACGCTTTCGTTTGAGTCAAAAGTGGCCTGTAATCCGAGATTTATCCATAGTTTCGAGTAGATGAGGACGCCAGTGCGCATGTGCGGAGTCACAGTTTATTTCACTCTCAGCTCCCGGGACCCAAACATGAAACGCAAAGCTGTAAATTATGGATAAATCTCGGATTACAGGCCACTTTTGACTCAAACGAAAGTGTAGACTAAGACATTGAGCTTCTATGATTTGAAAAGTGCTAAAGCTTGTGTTATTTGGAGACCACCGAGAACTCGCATTACAGATATCTAATCTAAAACATCTCTGGAAGTGCTCCATATGACACCAAAGTGCTACGGGTGAGTAAAACAACTTGTTTTATTACCGAAATAAGGCTCAGATTGTAAAAAAACGTTAATTCTCCTTTAAAGTTAACAGTTACCTTTTACCTTTTGTTGCATTTAGTTTAAAAACACAGTGGAGCAATTCCTGAATTACCACAGGACATCACAAGGTGGAAGAGAGTGTTTGAGAGAAGAACTAAATATGCAAGATTTGGGTGTTAAACATGTGTGAATGAAACAAAACAAAATTCCAGATATGTTTGTGATGAACTGCCCATCTCTATTAAATGTAAAAGGCTGGTAACTTCATGACATCACAAGGTGGAACTGAGCATTTTGAGCTTTGGAGATGTAGACAGACTAATAATAAAATATTACTCAAACATGTCTGAATGAAACAAAACACATGTCCAGGTCTGTTTTTGAGGAGGCAGCAGCATTAGAAAATGGCTTAAAGCTCAAAAGAATCAATTTTATGTAGGACTTTTAAGCTATAGTAAGACACAGGATCGAACTCCACAGGGCCACAGCTTTCAGTCGACTTACATCTCCATTCACTCGTTCGCCACCACCTGTTTCTTTTCAACTCATATCAATACTGACCTCTATGGACAGAAAGCACTACCCGTAAGACTCGGCTCCTTTCACATGAGAGAGTGTAATACAACAGAAACTACGCAATTAACCTGAAACCTGAAATGTGGCACTTACATCTGCTCTAACAACTCTTCCACTGTAAAAGTTGATGCAGCAATTCAGTGCAAATCAATAACTTTTGGAGCAATGAAAATTTAACACTGTTGTATTATTCTGAATGGTGAAATTTCTCAAAATGGCACCTATAAGCAACCTCATAAAAACCCATAAAGTTACCACCTGGCCCAATTATGAATAAATTCACTATAAAACGCTTTGATGTGCTTTTCTGAAACGTGGCTGAATTGGAATGTACCGGACTATGTAATCTCGCTGGACGGATATACTATGAGGCGCGCGGACCGGACCGTGACGGGGAGCGGGAAGACACGAGGAGGAGGACTTATCTTCTTCATTAACGAACGCTGGTGCCACCCCGGGAATGTACACGTGAAACACCAGCTGTGCTCCCGGGACATTGAACTGCTCGCTGTGGGTATGCGGCCGTACTATCTGCCCAGAGAAATTGCACACATTATTGTGTTCTGTGTGTACATTCCTCCATCCGCGGATGGTGCGGCAGCATGCGAACAGCTCCACAGCGTCGTTAATGACATGATGATACGTCATCCGCGCGCCTTATTTCTGATCACTGGGGACTTTAACCATACATCTCTCTCCACTACTCTCCCCACTTTCAATCAATACGTCACATTCCCCACGAGAGACAATAAGACTCTGGACTTGTTTTACGCCAATATCAAAGACGCTTACACCTCCGCCCCCCTCCCCCCGCTGGGACGCTCGGATCACTGTCTGGTTTACCTGCTCCCGGAATACACACCCAGGGTGCGGAAAGATCCTGTGCAGAAGCGGTCTTTACAATTTGAGCCTTATTTCGGTAATAAAACAAGTTGTTTTACTCACCCATAGCACTTTGGTGTCATATGGAGCACTTCCAGAGATGTTTTAGATTAGCGGTTAGCCTAGCGCGACTTCTAGCCATAGCTCGGGGCATATAATATATTCCCCAAGCATGTAATATGCCGCGTGCGGGCTCCAAATAACACAAACTTTAGCACTTTTCAAATCATAGAAGCTCGATGTCTTAGTCTACGATTTCGTTTGAAGCAAAAGTGGCCTGTAATCCGAGATTTATCCATAGTTTACAGCTTTGCGTTTCATGTTTGGGTCCCGGGAGCTGAGAGCACAGTCCGCACATGCGCACTGGCGTCCTCATCTACTTGAAACTATGGCTAAATCTCGGATTACAGGCCACTTTTGACCAAACGAAATCGTAGGCTAAGACATCGGGCTTCTATGATTTGAAAAGTGCTAAAGTTTGTGTTATTTGGAGACCGCAAACATGTGCCCCGAGAACTCACATTATGGAGATCGCAAATGTAAAACATCTCTGGAAGTGCTCCATATGACACCAAAGTGCTATGGGTGAGTAAAACAACTTGTTTTATTACCGAAATAAGGCTCAGATTGTAAAAAAATGTTACTTTTCCTTTAACACCAATAACAGAGACACATCTGGATTTTACATTTGTTCTTACTTTGACCTGTTCAAAGTGATCTAAACCTCGTAAATTATAACGACCAACTCTTAATTTAAAGAAATTGCTAATACTTTTTGGAATCAGATTATTCTTAACTCTATAAAGAATCTCTAATACTTTACTATCAACAATATCTCTTAACTTTAATGTTTTATTAAGTATAAACAAATCATTAGTTGGTTCATAATATCCAACCTTATTGACTATTCTCATTGCTCTTTTTTGTAATTTGAACAAAGATTCAATCAGGGTTTTTCCTGCATTTCCCCACAGCTCTGCACAGTAAAAGAAATAGGGCAGAACCAAGGAACTATAAATCAAAAACATCCCCTTTTTATTCAGTACAGTTCTTATTTTGCACAGTATGCCAATAGTTTTTGAAACTTTACTTTTTATATACTCAATGTGTGATTTCCACACATTCACTTACAATTAAATGTCGATCAAGACGTTGGCCGAACAAAATGCATTAATTGTAACTAATCGCTAGAGGGCGCTACTCTGGAATGTGAACACGAGATGTGAACCCACTCGCGAGAAAGACGTTACAGCGTTACATCATGTAACCCTTTCCTCTCTGGATGTTGCCATAACAACTCACAGTAGAACTGGACCTAGAACCATATATTTTTGAAATTATAAAAGCATGTCACTTACACGCTTTTTACATGCTGTGTCCAGGGGCCCTGTGAAATGTATATTTTGTACTGTAATCCTTCACAGATTAAGGGAGAGAAATATTGTTGATGCCTTAGTTCAAAATAAATGTTGAGAATGTCCTAAAAATAGCCTGGATTCACTGGTTTCATCATAATATGTAGACTAAATAACATTCTGTTATTTAATTTCTTCTGTTCCTTTTAATTTCAAGATTTCCATGCTGCAAGTGCAACAACTGAGCCAGTCCTCAATTTATTTTCAATAAAGAATGTATTTTGTTATTCAGCATCAATACATTTGTCTGCTTTTTACTAAGGAATAATTAATTGAGGAATATACAATATAATAATACTATGATATATTTATGACTCAGTGTTATGTTACTATAGCTTATATTCTTAAAGACCCTATTGAAACACTCAAATTCAGGTGAAAAACGCCGCTTATCAGTTAATCGTAAGTCAATCGATAAGGTCAATCAACTATAGATTAATGAATTAATCGATAATTTGCATCCCTAATATTATTCAGTGTGACTGATGTGAGTGTCAAGTGTATTTCAACACAGTTTCAGCTACAATATAATGTCTACAGCAAAAGAAAAGTTCAATTCTGTCAACTGGACAAAGGTCTTTAGAGTGAAGATGTGGCTCATCCAAGCTGCTTCTTCACTTCTAGTCAGATACTGGTGGACACTGCCTTATATTTTCTTGAAACGAGGAGCTAACAACACTGAAATTATGCTGAAACTAACATACCTACTTGTTTACAGTTACTGTTTGTTAGCTCGGTCTGTTGAACTGCAGTGTGACCTGTGTCTGAGTCGTGGTAAATGGTCACATTTTTATATAGGGCTTTTCCACCTTCACGGCACTCAACGCTTTATCAAGAAACCATTCACCCATTCACACACACACACACACAGTTGACAAATTGAACTTCTCCTTTTATCATCAGGCACTTTGGTTCAATTCCTCTTTGTTAACAGGAAATTACCAAAATGTATCTATATTATTGAACATGATTGATTCATGCGTAATGGGAACTAAAATAAATATTGTTCAAATGCAGATTTCTTTTGTTATACAGTGAGATCTTGGGTCTAGTCCATGTATGGGCAAACTACGGCCCGGGGGCCATATGCGGCCCGTTAAGCTTCTTAATCCGGCCCGCCGATCTTGAAGAAATTATATTAATAAACCTTGTTAATGTTTTAATGTTTTAATTTCCCTGCAATTCTGGCGTTTTCCAATAGCTGGCGCACTACATACATTGACCTTTGTTGAGGTGTGGCGTTTTGCTCCACGTTTGTGCTTTACTCTTTAACCCCTCAGCCTCCTGTAAAGATGAGCGGAGTTAAGAAAAGAAAAGTGGACAGAGAATGTCGAGTGTTTAATAAGGAGTGGACAAGTTCATATTTTTTCACCGAATACTTATCAGCTGCTGTATGCCTGATATACCAAGAGACTGTAGCGGTTTTTAAAGAATATAATATCAGCCGTCACTTTGCCACAAAACAGTCAGCGAAAGAACGAAACAACCTGAAGGAGAACAGAACTTTCAGTGCTTTAAAATAGTAACTGTTAGTAATTTAAAAAAAGCTGTATTTTATTAATAAAATTGTCTGTGTTTTAAGAGTCATTTTAATAAATAGCTAAATACTGTGGAACTTGAAAGATGGACATTTTGTTGTAATGCTTTTGTTCATTTTTAATTCAAATAAAGCACATGTTTTCTACATATCCCATGTTATTTTTATGATAAAAGGAGAAGTTCAATTTGTCAACTGGACAAAGTTTGTTTGGTTGAAAACGTTTCGCCGCTCATCCGAGAGGCTTCGTCAGCTCTAATAAGAATACTGGTAAGACACTTGCTTATATCTTGCTGCAGGGAGGAGCTAACTAGCTAACTACTTTCCGAAACTATCTCATTGGTTTCCGTCTTTTGTTTCTCTGGCGTCTAGATAACGATCCCTATTCATCCCTACACGCCTGTTTTTACCACCTCTGGCCCTGACCTGGCTAGCCCTATTGTTCTCCTGTTTGCTTGATCTAGGCTTAAGAATGGAATTGTAGATGGGAGACAAATTATGTCTGACTCACGTCTGTGACAGACGGGCGTGCCAGAGTGGACCGTCATCTGCCGTATATCTTCACCTAGAAGCCACGGGCCATTCTTTTGAGGACAGTGAGGTTCAGATCTTAGCCAGGGAAAAGAATTGGTTTGAGAGGGGAGTTAAAGAGTCTATTTTTGTCAAAAAAGAGAATCCTTCTCTGAACAGAAATGGTGGAGTCAGACATAATTTGCATCCCATCTATAATTCCATTCTTAAGCCTAGATCAAGCAAACAGGGGAACAATAGGGCTAGCCAGGTCAGGGCCAGAGGTGGTAAAAACAGTCGTAGGGATGAATAGGGATCGTTATCTAGACGCCAGAGAAACAAAAGACGGAAACCAATGAGATAGTTTCGGAAAGTAGTTAGCTAGGTAGCTCCTCCCTACAGCAAGATATAAGCAAGTGTCTTACCAGTATTCTTATTAGAGCTGACGAAGCCTCTCGGATGAGCGGCGAAACGTTTTCAACCAAACAAACTTTGTCCAGTTGACAAATTGAACTTCTCCTTTTATCATGGATTCTACCTGGACGACTGAGGGACTTTTCACGCATGTTATTTTTAGTGTTTTTACCAAAACACTAAATCCACCTGCTCCTGGTCCGGCCCTTCTGTCAAATTTTAGAACCCTTTGTGAACCACGAGTCAAAAAGTTTGCCTTCTGGCCTAGTCATTAACAGAAATGATCAGGTTCAACATTTGCAAATTTACTTTTTGGACACTTCTTATGATAGTACAATGTAATCAATAGGAAAAACAGTCTGAGAGTATGACCTCATCACATTCTAGAATTCAAAACAATAATGCGCAGTAAACACACACTTTGCGCCACTACTTCCTGTCCAGCTTGATCTGTGAGGTTAGGGTTAGGGTATTTTTTTATTTTTATTATTTTTTTTTTTTTAATCATGCTAAAATGAATAAACATTTAAAGATCAGATAGTGAACAGGGAGCTGTGGTGGATGTCACTGACAACATGTTAAAAAGTCCACAAATCAAATCAATACTTTAGCAGAGAACACAGCTGTATTCATAAAGAGAGGTATTTGTGTCGAAATGCTAATGTTCATTTTAATATTGAGGCATAATAAATAGTAAAACAGCCACAAATTGAAATAATCTACGTATAATAATAATTGTATAGTCTTTATTTGAATGAATTAGAATTTGAATGGGTTGTTTATTCTATGTTTTACCATTTTAATAAACTGCTTCTGTGCACAGAGCATATTCCCTCACTCTCAGGTGACTCCAGAAATACCAAATACTTTCAGCTATACCTGCATGTATAATAACATTCCCCCCATTGCCGAGAAACCAAGATATTATCCATAATGGTGGATGCAGATGCAGCATTAGTATTCAGCCAGAGCCTCCACTTCCTGTGCGTCTTCATAGAGACACAGTGTGCATGTGAAAACACAGCCCACTCTGAGATCTGGGGAAGATCTGAGGAGGAATGCCAAGAATCCATGGGGTGCACAAATACATGCAGATGTAAACAGTATGAATTATGGATTTTGTTTTCCATAATGGGATAGTTTACGCAAGCACTGTAATTTGAAGACATTTTGAGTAATACAGTTTGTACAATTTTTGCTCCTTTACTCACCACTGATATGGCAAAAGGAGAAAATGAATTTGTCAACTGGATAAAAGTTGATTTGGTCGAATATGTTTCGCAGCTCATCCAAGCTGCTCCTTCAGTTCTGATCAGACGCTGGAGGACACTGCCTATATCTGCCTGAAGGGAGGAGATAACTACAATGAAATTGAGACTGTTTACAGTTTCTGTTAGTTAGGTGGGACTATGATAAAAGGAGAAGTTCAATTTGTCAACTGGACAAAGTTTGTTTGGTTGAAGACGTTTCGTCGCTCATCCGAGAGACTTCTTCAGTTCTGGTTCTAGTGCTGGTTAGTCCCTGTTTATATCTAGCTGCAGGGAGGAGCTCACTACCCTGGAATCCTTCTGAAACTATCTCAGCTAATTTGTATCTTTTGTTTCCCTGGCGTCTCGTTTAGCATCTCTATTTAGCCCTATGAGGAGCTCACTGCTCTGAAATAGCTCTGAAACTATCCCCTCATTTGTTCCTTTTGTTATTCGAATATTTAGCATCTCTATTCAGACTACAGACCGTCTCCACCCTTCTGTCCCTGACTCGTCTGCCCTAATGTTTTTTTTTTCTCCGTCTGTTATGACTTGGTTTAAGAATCGAATTATAAATGGGAGACAAGTTATGTCTAACTCCCCCATTTCTGTTTAATGATGGATTCTCTTTTTTGACAAAAATTGCCTCTTTAACTCCCCTCTCAAACCAGTTCTTTTCCCTGGCTAAGATCTGAACCTCACTGTCCTCAAATGAATGGCCCGTGGCTTCTAGGTGAAGATGTACGGCAGATGACGGTCCACTCTGGCACGCCCGTCTGTGTTGGTACATCCTCTTGTGAAGTGGCTGTTTTGTTTCTCCAGTGTAGCGCTCACTGCAGTCTTCACTACACTGAAAGGCGTAGACCACATTGCTTTGTTTGTGGCTCGGTGTTTTGTAGGTGGGACTATTAAATATGCAGTGAGGGTGGAGTGTGGAGTCTTGTTAGCAGAACCATACAAGGACACACCTCTTTTCACACCTCTGGACCTGGCCGGGCTAGCCCTATTGTTTTCTTTGTCACCGCTGATATATTACACTATACTATATTACGCAAAATAGACTTTTAGTTGTGTCCTCAAAAACATACCTGGAGTTATGTTTTGTTTCATTTACACCTGTTTGAGTAATCCTTTATTATTAGCCTGTCTACATCTCCAAAGCTCAAAATGCTCAGTTCCACCTTGTGATGTCATGTAGTGGTAGTTTTCTCGTTAACGGCTACTTTTGACCCTTTATTCAGCAGAGATTGACAATTCCAGATCTGAAATTACCCATTACGCCAGTGGCAAAAACTGCTGTTGTGTCCTTAGGCGAGATACTTCACCCACATTGCCTAGTATGAATGTGGTATGCGTGTCAATGTTGGTGGTGATCGAAGAGCCCAATGGTGCAGATTGACAGCCTTACGTCAGTCTGACCCAGGGCAGCTATGGCTACAATAGTAGTTTACCACCCCCAGGTATGCAGTGAATGCACCAAATTGTACAGCGACTTTGAGCATCTGGAAAAGTGCTATATAAGACTAATGCATTAATATTATTCATTATTCTAGTGAAGGTGTATTGAGTTTAAAAACACAGAGGAGCATTATGACATGACATCAAGACCAGCCTAAATATGCAGGCTTTATGTGTTAAACATGTGTGAGTGAAACAAAATAAAACTCTGAGTATGTTTTTGGTATGAAAACATAACATCAGTAGTCGAGTTGTAAAATGAAACCAGGGGGGATGGTGAAATTTTTCACCAACGGGGGGCGAAAGGAAGTCATTTGCCTGACATTAAGCTAAGCTCTCCCCCATCACTGACATCACTGTGGTGTGGTGTTCCAGGGCAGGGCAGAATTAGAAGGTACTTTGTTAAAATGGAAATGCTTTTATAACCAAAATATAAAATATAATCATAAAAAAAATATAATCATTCAGTAATTCAATAATACACAGGATATATGTTATCACACACGTACACACACACACACACACACACACATACACACACCTTAGTCCTGGCTTAGTCTTGGTTTGGACCTGGTTTAGTTTTGGTTTAGTCACGGTTTAGTCCTGGTTTAGTCCTGGTTTAGTCCTGGTTTAGTCCTGGTTTAGTCCTGGTTTAGACCCGGTTTAGATCTGGTTTAGTCTTGGCTTAGTCCTGGTTTAGACCTGGTTTAGTCTTGATTTAGTCCTGGTTTAGTGCCGAAATAGATGCAGAAATATTCTGATAATATGACTCACCCATAAGAATGTGGTCAGATCCATTCTAACAGTTTGCCGTGTTGTCTTTAATAATCCGGAGTTCCGGAGAAAAGGACATAATCCCGAACTTATCCCGTGTCCCGAGGCGAGAGTTTCTTCTTACGTAGCATTAACGTAGCAAGTTAAGGATTCTTCTTCTCTTGGAAATGCCGCGTAAACATTCACGCGGCTCGCTCACAGCTGATCGGCGAACAGGCGCAAACACAACAGAGCTAATCGTCATGATTGGCGGGAGCGCGTATCGGTGCGTAATTATGCGGCAATATGATTGGAAGCTGGAGCGCAGTTCGGCCTATGATTGGCTCTTGGCACTGGCCTGCTGATTGATAAAATGCCACAAGGGATGGAAGAAGGGATGCCCGTTTTAGAAGAGGGATGATTTTGACTATTTTTTCCCACAGGGGGGATGCCACCCCCCCCCATCCCCCCTCAACTCGAGTACTGCATAACATAAATCAGAAAATAAAATAACATGGACCACGTAAAACTGTACTTACTCACAGATTGTCATGTTAGCTGTCTCCTCACATCTGATGAGTCTGGTTACCTGATCAACACCAAAACTTGACTAACCAAAAACACAAACAGGTTTTATGGAAAAGCTGCTTGGCGCTTATAGGTTGTGAATTTATGGTTATGTAAGTGACATGGATCAAGCAGTGGCGCCCTCCCCCTCACGGCGCTGCATAATTAACCAGTCCTTCTGGGATGTGCCACTTCACAGCTTGCTCCAAACACACAAAAAACTCGCTCTTTCTGCCACTGTCTGAGGTGAGGAGAAATGCATTGGTTTTACAGACATGCCTAGTCACCGACTTGTTGATAAAGTGATCCATTGCTCAGTCCTAGTTTAGTTCTGGTGTATAGTTCTCATCAATTATGGATCACAACAAGAAGTCCCTGTTGCTATTCCTGTGGAATTTCACTTTTTCTGATCCAAATTGGCCCCTATAACCGCTAGCCTCGTGAGCTTAATTTGACTTGAGCCAAATGCTATATGGGTGACATCACACTCCCTTAGTCCACTTCTCCAATTGCCTTTAGATTGAAAAATGTGAAGGACTAATGTGAAGGGTGAAAGTGAGATCTGGACTGTAGTGAATAGGCCAGGTCTGGCTCAAAGACATTGGTTTTGATGCACAAAACATCACACAGGTTAAGTGTCAGTTAGTCTTGTCCTCACGGTTCTTGTTAAAGGGACAGTGTGTAAGATTTTTACCCGTTAATTACCGAAATTGAAGATACCCATTCAAAAATACAGTGTTTTCCAAGCCTTTTCACTTCCATCATGAAATCAAAGTATTCTGTTGGACTTAGATATACCTGCATAAAAGGGGGATTTTCCCCATGTAGAGGCATCCATTTTGATTACGAGAGCCGCAGAAGGACATAGTGTATTTTGGGCTCCGCGTTTTCTTTATAGCTGTCGGCACTGGCTCGTGTTTTTCACACAACGAGATCACACTTACTCCGCACATACATCGCAGGAGCAAGCACCTTCATCTAAGAGGAAAAGAAGAAGGACATAGTACCTACCGCGGCTGGGGATTTGTTGCAGCGCGGGCCCGCACCCCGGGTTCAGACCGACCTCCGCCCTCAGCGGTCCGGTTCCCGATTCTCCCCACCTGCGCACAGCGCCGGGTGCGCTTCACGCGTGCGCGCGGTTCATGTGCGGCTGCCGGTGAATCCACCTCCGGGTACGCCGAGCTGTCCGTGTTACGGCGCGCCCGGGTGACCCTCGAGGTCTGCCGTAGCTAAAACCCTAAAACTGGAATTGCAATACCCACCATCCACCAATGCGCCACCATCCTACACACTGTCCCTTTAAAGTTGATAACCGAGAATGTCTTCTCATACAAATATGTCAAACCAAAAAAACTCAACAAATGTTCCAATTTCTTTAAACCTATCTTTATCCAGTTGGCGATAAAAGTCAGCGAGAGGGAGCTGTTGGTGCCGACTGCAACACTCGGCATCACACTGCAGCTCAATAAGCTCCAGCTGCAGGTGTTCTGGAGAGTTATCAGAGACCACAGAGAAAGGAGAGGAAAAAAGCGTGATTTCCTTTTCAATTGCCGCAAAATCCCGAAAGCGGTCTCTGAACTCCTCAGCCAGAGATGAGATGCCTGCTGCATACCTCCTCATTTGCACATTGATGTTATTCCGTGGAATATTGGGAAATGTGTGGTATTGGGCGGCGTTTGTGACAGGTGCCTTTCGAAAAGTTGCAGCTTGGTCCCAAAAGCTTTGGTGTGTGAATAGAGTTGGCTCACCACTGCATTTTGCCCCTGAAGACATGTGTTAAGCATGTTCAGATGTTGCATTGTATCAACTAAAAATCCCAAATCAGCCTGCCAAACAGGATCGGATAATTCTGCCATTGGTTGTCCCTTTTCTGCCAAGAATTGTCCGATTTCCTCCCTAAGACAGTAGAAGCGCTGCAGCACAGACCCCCGGCTGAGCCTTCTTACTTCGCTGTGATACACATCGTCTCTGTATTCAGCCTGGATGTGGAGAATAAACTGCTGAAACTGGCAGTGGCACAGGGCTTTAGGGCGAATGTAATTACAGAGCACAGAGAACCTGTTGGTGAATAATGCAGTGGAGTTTTAAAGCTTTTCCTTCTTCTTCGCTGATTTTGTTACAGACTAGGTTTGCTAATCCACTTCGCTCACCCGCCGTGGTAGGTGCACCATCCGTAATAATCCCACTGACTTTATTCCACGAGAGTTTCATGTCATCTACGGCAGAACAAACTGAAACAAATAAATCTGTTCCCCTTGTTTGGCCCTTGAGGCTGCATAGGTCAAGTAGCTCTTCACTCACATTCATTTCATTGTCCATTCCTCTCCAAAAAATCTGTAACTGGGCCCTATCAGATGCGTCCGGGCTTTCGTCGCAGGCTGTCGAAAAAAAGTCAAACTCCACTACTTTTCCCTCCAATTGTTCTTAATATCCGATGAAATGTCGTACCACAGTGCTACGAGCCAGGCAAACACTGGTAAACTCTTGCTTCTTTTCAGGAAAAATGTTCTGTACAATTTTCATCACGCAGGCTTTCACAAATTAAAAGTAAAAGGTTTGCATTGCCACCTCATTGCTCGCCTTTGTTGCGTTTTCATTCAACTAAAGAAACGCTGTTGTGCAGCTAACAAAAACAGTAGAGCTGGTGGTGGATCCCAGATCTGTCAGTGGACAGGGCACAGTAGCCATGCATGGCCAAGCCATTGACCAGGTGAATACCTTTAAGTATCTGGGAGTACAGACAGACAATGATCTAAATGGTAAATGGTCACATCTTTATATAGCGCTTTTCCACCTTGAAGGCACCCAAAGCGCTTTACAACAAGGAACCAATCACCCATTCAGACACCAGTGTACGCAGACACTGGGGGCAAGGAGGGTTAAGTGTCTTGCCCAAGGACACAATGGCAGCATTCATCTGTGGGAGCTGGAATCGTACCAACCAACCTGTGGGTCAGTGAATCTGACCACTCAACCACTGATGTTTCTTATATCAAGAGCGGGATTTGAACCGCCAACCTTTGGATCAGTGGGCAAACGCTCTACCAACTGAGCTACTGCCGCCCAGCTGATCTCAGCTGGCGCACTCAGGTGACTAATGTTTGTGCCAAAATTCACCAACACCTTCATTTCCTCCGCAGACTCAGAGTCTTTGGAGTCTGTAAAAACATCATGTTAATTTTTTACAGAGCGACAATTGAGTCAGTTCTCTGTTATGGGATCACAAACTGGTTTGGCAATTTAACGGTAAAATCTAGAGCAGAGATCTCCAACCTAATTAGAACAGCAGGTAAGATCATGGGTGTGATGCCCCCTCTCAGTCCTCAGGATCTTTTTGAGCAGGCAACCTTGAGGCAGGCAAATGCAATACTAGACAACAGTGCTCATGTACTGAACTGTGAACACGTCCTCCTCAGTTCTGGAAGGAGATTTAGGCCGTCTGCTGAAACATGGGGGATGCCTTAAAATGTGATTCCGTTCCAACATCTGGGGGTATACATGTTGCGTTTTTTTTTTTTTCTCTCATCTCAAGATCATAAAGAACAATGTGGTAGAAGTCCACAAAAATATTCCTTGCAGTTATTGAGATCCATGATGTTAAAGGGATAGTGCGTTTTTTAAAATGTTAATCTGTATGGGTTTCCTTCTAAAAGTTACGTGTGTTGACACCGGCTTACCTCTGACAGTCTCAGCTGATCCCGGTTCGGCTCGCTTTCTGGAGCTCTGGTAAATAGGGCCGGTAACTTCCCTGGAACATGAAATAAAGCTTGTTTTTCTTCTCAAAACAAAACATTTGTTAGAAAGGTGATATATTTGCGTCCGAAACAGTTGTCCACGAAACATCCAGCAGCGTATTTCGCATTCGCGTATTGTCTCTCTCCACTCGTATCACTACGCCCATGTTAACTCTATCAGCCTGTTCACTTGTAAACTCCGGCGTAGACATCCGCTGAAGGTGAACAGGCTGATAGAGTTAACATGGGCGTAGTGATACGAGTGGAAATACGCTGCTGGATGTTTCGTGGACAACTGTTTCGGACGCAAATATATCACCTTTCTAACAAATGTTTTGTTTTGAGAAGAAAAACAAGCTTTATTTCATGTTCAGGGAAGTTACCGGACCTACTTACGTGGGCTCCAGAAAGCGAGCCGAACTGGGATCAGCTGAGACTGTCAGAGGTAAGTCGGTGTCAACACACGGAACTTTTAGAAGGAAACCCATACAGATTAACATAAAAAAATAAAAAAAAACGCACTATCCCTTTAAAGCTGACAAAAGGTGCTTAAAATGGACATTTTAGCATCCACAACCAACTTTGAGGAATAATAACTCAAAAGGTAATGTAAAATTTCTCCCTCGTGGAAACTAATAAAGAAACCTAACCTAACACAGTTTCAAGTTGCTTTAATTTTTCACTGCATTTACACCCAGTTAGTTTGTCGTAGTAAGCATGTTTCTTCTGGTAGTACCTCTTGATATTGAATTCCTTAAAAACAGCCACAGTCTCTTGGCAAATTAGGCAGACACAGTTGTTTTGCATTTCTGTGAAAAAATATGCCAAATTCTGCTTTTTCTGGAAGCGATGGCCCTCTTTGTCGACTTTCCTTTTTTTCATTTGAGTGTCCATTTTGGAAGTGGTCAGGAAAGGATCACACAGGGCCAAGAGTGCAGTGAGAGCGGCCTCGGAGCACAGCTCAGATCTGCTGCCGTCTTCTGGTGAAATATAATATTGTTTGTACATGTGTACTTTACACTGGTCAGCAGTGCTGAGGGGCCACACATCATTATTTTTATTCCAGAGGCTGCGAGCCAGTGGGAATTTGTACACGGGCTGCAATTGGCCCCCGGGCCAGACTTTGGGCATTCCTGATGTACACAATGTATAGTTAAAAAAGATCATGAAAAGTCCCTCAGTCGTCCAGGTAGAATCCATGATAAAAGGAGAAGTTCAATTTGTCAACTGGACCATGTTTGTTTGGTTGAAGACGTTTCTCCGCTCATCCGAGAGGCTTCTTCAGTTCTGGTTCTAGTGCTGGTTAGACCCTGCTTATATCTAGCTGCCGGGAGGCGCTCCCTACACTGAAAAAGCTCTGAAAACGATCCCCACTAATCTGTCTCTTTGTTTTTCAAATTTCTCTGGCGACTAGTTTAGCCTCCCTATTCAAGCCTAATGACCCTCTCCACCCCTCTGCCCTGGATCGTCTGCCCTAATGTTTCTTTGTCTGTTTTTGACTTGGTTTGAGAATCAAATTATAAATGGGAGACAAGTTATGTCTAACTCCCCCATTTCTGTTTAGCGACGGATTCTCTTTTTTTTTGACAAAAATAGCCTCTTTAACTCCCCTCTCAAACCAGTTCTTTTCCCTGGCTAAGATCTGAACCTCAAAGAGAATCCTTGAATAGGGAGGCTACACTAGTCGCCAGAGTAATTTGAAAAACAAAGAGACAGATTAGTGGAGATAGTTTCAGAGCTATTTCAGTGTAGGAGCTCCTCCCTACAGCGAGATATAAACAGTGTCTAACCAGCACTAGAACCAGAACTGACGAAGCCTCTCGGATGAGCGGCGAAACGTTTTCAACCAAACAAACTTTGTCCATTTGACAAATTTAACTTCTCCTTTTATCTTAAAAAATATCAATTTATTGTTTAGTTCCACTTTAAGGACCAAGATCAAATTACTTAATTAACTAATCATTAATTAATCATTGCATTTATATAGCACCTTTCAAGACACCCCAAGCACTTTACAGTTCATTGTTCTTTCACTCCACACTTGGGGGTAAGCTACTATTTTAGCCACAGCTGCCCAGACTGACGGAAGCGAGGCTGCCAATCTGCGCCATTGGCCCCTCTGACCACTACCAACACTAACGCACACTCCACTTTCATACTAGGCAATGGGGGGGAAGTGTCTGGCCTAAGAACACAATGCCGCCGTGTGGCATTGTGAAATTCCCAGTGGTCTCCCATCCAAGTGCTACTCAGGCCTGGCCTTGCTTAGCTTCTGAGATCTAACAGGATCAGGCTTTGACAAGCAGGTATGGCCACAAATGAGGGCACAGCTCTACCATTTCTGGGTGTCAGACATTTTTCTTCTTGTCATTGTCAGGAGGGTTAAATCCAAATACCCACAGTTTATATCTGATCCTTTCACTCCTTCTCCTCACTCATCTGGTTCAGCCCTCGGAAATCGACGCTGCTGATTACAAACGAGATTAGGGACGAGTCTGTGGTGACAAATTAAAAATGTAACAAACCACATCTTTTACTCTGCCCCTGTAATCACCACAAAGCATTATTGCTTCGCCTCCAAAAAGTGCCTCCACCCTACTGCCACTGTCTCCATCTGAAAAACCCACCGCCGAGCAATCATCTACAGACAGATGCACATCACAATATGCTCTTCTTCAAATTATAGACACAGAGGAGCAAATCTCTCCATTAGAGTCCCCCATTTCCCCAGGATGTCAGTGCCAGCCCAACCTGCAATCACGTCCGCAGCTCTGTGTTATGTAATTGGCCCTTTTCTAAATGTGAAAAAGCTGAGGCGATGCACAGAGGCACTGCTTCTGCCTGCCCTGTGTCTACAGCTGATTGTATTATGACGTGGTGGACTTAATCCCACACACACAATAGACCATGCTTTAAGTATAGGCTTCTGTATATGAGGAGTAACTTGAGCTTAGGACGTTTTGGGCAGCAGTGGTTAGGACTCCAGCCTCACGTCGAGAAGGCTCCAGGCTCAACTCCCGGGCCTTTCTGTGTGGAGTTTACATGTTCTCCCTGTTTCTGGGTAGGTTTCCTTTGAGCACTTCAGTTTGCCCCATTAAACCAACACATGTACCATTAAGTCAAATCCTCCAGCTAAGATACTCCTGACCTAACACCAGAATGATATGTGTCACTCTGACGTGAGTTGTACACTTTCAATCTGCAATGTGATCAGAAAATGCAACAATTTGAATTTGATTGGTCGAAGCGTCCCAACAACAAGATGAAAATCAAACTTTAGCAAAATAATGTTGAGAGAAAAGCACAGACATCTTCCCTGTCCACAAATGTACAAAGCTTTTACCTTCTACATGTTTTTCAGAAACAAAATAGTCTGTATTGATGCTTAAATAGTCTGAAGTACATCTGTCGGTGCTGCCATGTTTGTTTTGGTTCATTTAGATCAGGGGTCTTCAACGTTTTTCAGGCCAGGGACCCCCAAACAGATGGCAAACTGGGCCAGGGACCCCCTACTATATATACGGCATAGAATTATGTTTTATATTAAACTGAGCTTAGTGTCATGTATAAACATTGCTACTCTGTTATGGTACATCAAATACAAGGAAATAATACACAGGTTAATACTGTATTTTACACTATAAAATATAAAATTATATTATTTTAAAGTGAAATCAAAAGATTTCGCGACCCCCCTGCAGTACCTCCGCGACCCCTAGGGGGTTGAAGACCTCTGATTTAGATGCTTCGCATTTGGCTTCCGCACAAACCTCAGTGCTGCGATGTGACTGTTCGCCCACCCCCTGCCAAGCCTTATCACACCAGCGGGCGCCAAGATGGATTGTCATGAACTCACAAATATCGCGAAAATCCAGGTTGCTGTGCAGGGTTACTCCTGACTAAGCACATGTCAAGATCTGGAGATGGGTCCTTTGGCATGGCACTGTCACCCACTACTCCTGACAGCTGGTCCCAGTGGCACTGAAGGACGGGTCAGTTGCAGAGGACCACTGGTGTACTTTTCTGTTGTAGAGTCAGCTACCTGCTTGTCTTCATGGAGATATTGCTTTGTCCTGAATACTGAACAGTATGGCATTAAACTTGAATGAAAACAAACACAGCAGTAACACAACACAACAGTGACGTGCAGACAGGGGAGGCAGAGACCACAGAGAAAAATAATATTTAAGTAATATTTATTCAATGATTTGTACTATAAAGTTATTTTCTATTTAACTTCGCCATTTTAATACATTTTTTAATCAAAAATTGCTGAATTTTCACTTTTACCGTTCAAACAGTGAGAATACGAGTGGAGAGGCACCAGCCGTTCGTGCCTCACCATGCACTGACTGTGCTGTAGCTCAGCAGTGACAGATACTGTGGAGTTTGCATGCATGGTCTGGGTTCGATCCCCGGGTCGCCCGAGCCTTTCTGTGTGGAGTTTGCATGTTCTCCCCGTGTGTGGATGGGTTTCCTCCGGGCGCTCCGGTTTCCCCCATCAACCCAAAACATGCACCAGGTAAAATCCTCCAGCTTAGGTCCTGACCAAGCCGAGCAATAAAATCATGGAGATGGTCCCCGGGCGCCTGAAAGACGAGCTGCCCACTGCTCCTGAAGGATGGGTCAAATGCAGAGAAATAATTTCCCTATGGGGATGAATAAAGTCTGTCTTCTTCTTCTTCTTCTTCTTCTACTACACTAAAGCAGCTGTGAAAAGCCGCCGGGTGAAGGACGTAGTTACCTGGCCTCATGGTAGAAGCACTCGTGAGCCCAGGGGTTTTTCTTGCAACTCCTGGGTCAGTGACAGCAAGCTACAATTTAGAGTTAGCAAGTCAAGTTTAGCAATCCATTCACTTTTTTTTTTCTTGCCTGGCCCTACTTTTTAAATGGAGGAAGATTACATATTAAAGCTCAAGCTGTTTTCTAAACTGGACTTTCTGTCGAAGCAGGAGGTTCTAATTAAAGGAAGACCAACGCTGGAGCTAAAGGGTTTGCTCCAGACTAAAGACTTGCTCTTTTCAAACAGCGTGGTACACACGAAAAGGCCGGCTGTGTGCCTCCTGCCTTTTCTCAACCTGCTGTGACAATGTATGGACTCAGATGGGATATTGTGACCTGAAAAATTTGCAAAGAAGCCTCGTTAAACATGAGCAGTCAACAATAATAATTCATTTTCAGCTTCACATCAAAAATATTACGAACTCCAGTCACTTACAGGGAGAGAAATTGGACCTGGTTTACATATTTGTAAATCTGATTGTGATGACGTCAATGCCTCAGCAGCCATGACCTTCACCGCATGTCACTGTAACACAATTAGGCCAAATCAGATCTATAGAGAGACAAGCCCAGCTAGACTCATCAGGACCAATAGTTATAAACAAAGCAAAACAAAGGGTAACATGTCTAACTTTTTGAAAAGGCACATTCTGCAGGTAAGATGATTTCTTCTCCAACACACACCTTCTTTAAAAGTGTTTGACTGTGAAGCTAACTCGAAGTGACGTGATAAGAAGTGAGTGGAGTGTTGACTGCGCTCTTGTTGCATTAATGTCTCCTCAGGCTTCATTACAGTTTTATAGTTCAGATACTGTAAACCTACAAACCTATGTGAACATATACAGTGAATACATGCATACAAGATACAAGTGTCCGATATGGAAAAATAATAACACAAAATACAATTTAAAGCCCCAGTGTGTAGGATTTGTGGCGCATAGGTGGATGGTGCTATTGCACTTTCTGTTTTAGCTACGGCAGACCTCGAGGGACGTTGTTAAATAAAACGTGGTCCCGTTTTTGTTTTTCTTTTCTTTTCTCATGAAAACACACATTCCCGATCATGTACCATGACACTCTACACATCAAATGAAACCTTACAGTCTCCTCTTTTTGACTATGCAATTCATTTCCCGGCACAACAATCACTCCCCGAGCACATGGGGCTTTTATACGGAAAAGCACAAAACGAGGTTAGCTTACCTTAGAATGCTTTGCACAGGTCAAACTCTGTATTTCACCATAAACTTGCTCTCGATTTGTCCGTAAGGATCCAGCGAATAAAATCCAGTAAAACAATTTAGTCCAAAACACGTGTTAGATCCATTACGACGTCTGATCCGGCAGCATGCTTGTGTTGTTTACCCAAAACCACGAGCCTTGCCGAAGGCGGAGCCCAAATGTCCTTCTGCGGCTCTCGTATTCAAAATAGCTGCCTCTGCATGGGGAAGATCCCCCTTTTATGTGACTATATCTAAGTCCAAAAGAATACTTTGATTTCATGATGGAAGTGAAAAGGCTTGGAAAACAATGTATTTTTGAATGGGTATCTTCAATTTCAGTAATTAACGGGTAAAAATCTTACACACTGTCCCTTTACAGGTCCTATATTAAAAGAAAAAAAAAGAGAGAAAACATGCAGGGTTTGTGTGTTAAATGTATGAATGATACAAAACACTATTCCAGGTATGTGTGTGATGAGTAAGATCAGCATAATGTGGCATTTTTATTTGTTTCCAGTTTTTATCCATACACTATATTAAAGATGCTTTTATATGGCGCCTTAATGGTTCCTTAATACTGTAAATGAATCCTTCTTCAAAATCAAGACTCAGTGCATGAGAAAGACCCATGAACACAGGTAGGGTAAAAAAATATGTCTCTGAACACCTCATCATGGGCGTTGTTGCTTGAATGCAAATGAGAAGGACAGAGATAGGCTAGAGCGGGGGGTGGCAAACTCTCCGCTGTTTCCTCGTTTAGCAGTGTGCTGTGCGCTGGCCCCACTTCCGCGTTTTATGCGCGAAGGAAGAAAGAATGAAAAAAAAAACACATTTTCACAGAAAATAAAATTAAACCACTGCTGTTTCAGAGGTCCAGAGGCTCGGATAAAGGACATCCGAGCCTGGAAACATTCTCACGTGCCTCCAGGCAAATAAAAAAACGCATTTCGCATTGCGTAGCTCGTTTGGGGTCCAAACTCTGGCTGTGACGGTGGGTAGATATCCAGACGGGAGGTGGAACTGCATTTGCATTCTTTCTTCAATGTGACGTCACATAGTTTCCTTGTTCAGAATCGCCCGTTTGAGCTGTCTTTTTTTCAAACACAACAAAGGATCGTAAATGCTCAGTTTACACATTTCGCAACTTTTAGCCAGGGGGGGGCTAAACAGGGTAGGGGAGCTCACATTAACGTTCAAAAACCTCAGAAAGTGAAAATTTCATGCCATGGGACCTTTAAAAGTTTTCTTGTGGGGGTTTCATCATCTGCTTGTCCTATAAAAAATGTTATTGAAATATTCTATAGTATGATATTAACATCTCTTAGTCTTACCAGGCCCTCTGTCTAAAACATAAATTGCTGCTTTAGATCTTGTATGGTCAGATCTAGTTGACTTCTCTGTCAGGGTAAGTTGTATGTTTGCATCCATACACAGTATTTGAGCCCATGTGAAGTGACTGCTGAGTGGTAGTACACAGCATAATAACCCCCGAGGCTAATGTTGTGACGCTTTCCCCGGTCTACTCCTATGCATAATAACCCATTAGGTTAATTGTACTTAGCTGTAGCTGCGCATGTGGCAGACGTGAATTATGGGAGTTTTGCTGAATAAACATGATAAATCTGCTTTTGGATCAGCGGTCGTCTGCACAAACATCCAATCATGCAATTTACAAGGGCAGCTCAGACACTTCCTGCACTTCCATTTGAAGAGTGTTCATTTGTGGAATATCTGACACTCCATTATTTTTAACGATGCGTTGTGTAACGTCTGTTGAATGCTTTTCTCCATGGAGATGTTAGTACTTCATCTGGAATGTTTCACAGTGTGGTATTACACCTTTCTATCTTCCTGGAGACCAAACCAGACCAAGTTACAGGTCAGATCTGTGGAGAGGCGACCCCACTCACAGTCAGAATTCCTGTTTTTCTAGGTATTTTTGAGCTATTTAATGTCATACTGTGGAACATTCCAGGTAGAGCAATGACATATCCATAGAAACAAGCAGGTTACACAATGCACCTTTCAAGTATGTTTTGTGCACCCAATACGGACGAATAAAACATTGCACAAAACTTGACTTATTTAATAATTCTACACTTTCCAACGATGCCTTACACATGGAAATCTGAGAACATTTGAAGAATTTGTCGCCATTTGAAAGCAGCACATCTGAAAACGAGCTGACAAAAGCTTCTCTAAAGATTTGATAAGTCCAGGCCTTCTTGGCTCATTTGTATGACATTAAGCTAAGCCCTCCCCCATCACTGACTATCACTGTGGTGTGGTGTTTCAGGGCAGGTCAGAATTAGAAGGTACTTTGTTAAAATGGAAATGCTTTTATAACAAAAAGCCCATATATATATATATTGTCAATTTAATACAATACACAATAGTATAGGACACTACACACACACTCACACACAAACGTACACGCACACACTCTGGACACACACACACACACACGCACACACATGCACCTTAGTCCTGTTTTAGTCCTGGTTTAGTCCTGGTTTAGTCCTGTTTTAGTCCTGTTTTAGTCCTGGTTTAGTCCTGGTTTAGTCCTGGTTTAGTCCTGGTTTAGTCCTGTACACACACATACACACAGGCTAATGTTGACACAAGCCGCTGCTTTCACCTAATATCTCCATTTGATGCAGAAATAATATGATAACATGACTCCCCCCATAAGAAAGAGAACGCAGTCACCTCCGATGTAACTAGTTTGCCGTGTTGTCGGATAATTCGCGTATCTCCACGTGTATACACGTATCGAGTATATCCACGGTCTTTCAGCAGCTAAATTCTCCGACCGAACTTTGTACATGAGCTCCAGAGAAACAGACGTGTCCCGAACGTGTCCCGTGTGAAAGTAGTACATTTTCATTTTCACTGTCTTTATTCTCTTGAAATGCACCGTACATATACACGAGCTCCTCACAGCTGATAGACGAACAGGCGAAAACACAACAGCGCTACTCGTCACGTAATCGGCAAGGAGCACGAGCGTGGGTAATTATGGTGATTTACACACACCTCGTTTCTTTCCGAAAAACAAGCCAATTTGAAATACAAAATGTATGCTTTTAACGCAACAAATGCTGTTATCTGAAACATGGAGTGGCTTCTTCATGATCTCAACTAGCACATTCTGCAAAAAAATGAAAATGTGGAGTGTGGGGTCTTGTTAGCAGAACCATTCAGGGTCATAATGGATGTTTTCACACCTCTGGACCTGACCTGGCTGCCCTATTATTTTCTTTGGCCGTTTCCCAATTCAGCGACGGCACGCTTGTGAGTGTGCACTTGGTCTGTCGTCGAGACGGCACACACTCGCTCTGTCCTTAGTGCACTACATTTCTCACATGGCCGTCTGCGAAATAGAACAGGTCCCACCTCAGCTCAATGAGCCGGGTGGTCTGCTCCTTTTCCCTAAAGACAAAAATATTATTCTATTGCAACTAGTAATACTTGGAATCGGGACATGGCCAATGTTCCCCCTAATTTTTTATGTGTCTAAGCAAACACACTAACTCCACATCTGAAATGACCCCCCGCGTGGCTCGCACTTTGCAGATATAAAAAAATGACCCTGCGGCTGAATAATAAGCGGAGATCCGCTAAAAGCTCTTTCATCCCTGATTTACAGTGCGCTGCACAAGTTTTCTTGTGCGCTGAGAATGTGCAAACAGTGCGCAGCTTAGAGTAAACGTTGGACATGGCGACACTGTAGAATATCCAGCATTACAACAGCAAAGGAAATATAGAAGTGTAAGGGGAAAAGCATGTGAACGGTAATACAGGTGCCGTGATCTATGCCGTTACGGCTACCGTCACACATGTTTAGCGTAGTTTATGAAGAGTTTCATGTAGCATAGTTGTAGGTGAGGTGAACCAGTACGTATATTTTATAGTGACGTCGCAACTCTCACTTGTGGATGTCGCTGGCGAGTCGGTCTTTGTAGTCATATATCCTCCCGCGCTGTGCATGCTGGGGCTTTTAAGTGTGCGAAGCGTGCATGTTTGCACGCTTGGTCCACGCCCCGATTTCCATGGAAACGACGGCGCCGTTCAGAGCTCGTCTTAACGGTGCAGGGGGAAAAAAACGAATGGAACGGCGCTTGTCGCGCCGGATATGACGCACATCCCGTTCCAAGGATGCTCACAAGTGTGCCGTCGGTGAATTGGGAAATGGCCTTTGTTTGTTTTGATTTAGGTTTGAGGATAGAGTTATAGATGGGAGACAATGTCTGCGGCCTCCATTTCTGTTCAAGGAAGGGTTCTCTTTCTTGACAAAAATAGCCTCTTTAACTCCCCTCTCAAACCAGTTCTTTTCTCTGACTAAGATCTGTACCTCACTGTCCTCAAAGGAGTGGCCCGTGGCTTCTAGGTGGAGGTGCACAGCAGACTGAGGTCCACCCTGGTTCTCCCGTCTGTGTTGGTACATCCTCTTGTGAAGTGGCTGTTTTGTCCAGTTGACAAATTGAATTTCTCCTTTTGCCATTCTAGGGAAAGCAATCAAATCTCCATGAAGATAAGCAGGTGATGGACCCTTCTCCAGAGCAATTTTCTTGAATGGTATTATTAAAGATTTGGTGGAATGACTTGTTAAAGGAAAAGTAATGTTTTTTTTTACAATCTGAGCCTTCTTTTGGCAATAAAACAAGTAGTTTTACTCACCCATAGCAGTTTGGTGTCAATTGGAGCAGTATCGCAGAACTTATGTTGAGCCGTTCTGTTCTACTAATGATCCCGTATCCGTTAGCGTGAGTGCTCGGGGCACTGATTTGCGGTGTCCAAATAACACAAACTTTAGCACTTTTCAAATCACAGAAGATCGCTGTGTCAGGGTAGACTTTTAGTAGATTCCAAAACGGCCTGAAACCCGATATCGCAACAGAAAAGTAAAGTTCAGAGCGGTGTTATCTTCTTTCGGACTAGCGGTGTTTACAAAACAGCTGAGTTCACGCATGCGCACTGTCCTCTCTGATGACGTCATCAAATGAAACTATAGCTGCATATCGGGTTTCAGGCCGTTTTGGAATCCACTAAAAGTCTACCCTGACACAGCGATCTTCTGTGATTTGAAAAGTGCTAAAAGTTTGTGTTATTTGGACACCGCAAAGTAATGCCCCGAGCATATGATACGAGCACCATGTTAACGGATACGGGATCATTAGTAGAACAGAACGGCTCAACATAAGTTCTGCGATACTGCTCCAATTGACACCAAACTGCTATGGGTGAGTAAAACTACTTGTTTTATTGCCGAAAGAAGGCTCAGATTGTAAAAAAACGTTAATTTTCCTTTAAAGGTCCTACATCACGCAAAACAGACTCTTGTGAGCATTAAGCCATGTTACAATGTTGTTTCCTCCTCAAAAACAGACCTGGAGTTGTGTTTTGTTTCAGTCACATGTTTGGGTAACCCTTTATTATTAGTCTGTCTATATCTCCAAACTCGAAATGCTCCGTTCCACCTTGTGATGAAGTTGTAATTTTCAAGTCAAGAGCTCCTTTTACCTTTAGTTCAGTAGAGATTGGCAATTCCAGGGCTGAAATGACCCAAATTAGTGACAATTACGTTTGAAGAGTGCTAAATTGTTCATTTGTGAACTAACTGATCTCATATCATATTTAAAGCATGTTTTGTCCTTTCAAAATGAAGTTTCAAAATGTGTTTTATAAACTGTTACATTTTGTGCCAATAGGTAAATGGACGTTTTATGACATACTCATGGACACATGGACACAAAGGACAACAGTGATCCAGGAAATGTCTCATTTAAAGGGCCCATTTTTAAGCTATTTCTATTATATTTTCATCTATCTTATCACAAACATACCTGCACAAACCTTGCATGTTTTGAGTTGTCGCAGTTCCTGTCTCAAACAGAAAACACTCTGTTCCACCTTGTGATGTCATGTGGTAATACAGGAAGTGCTCCACTGTGGTTTTAACCTTCATACACCTTCACTAGAATCATTTGGATGATTTCAGTGTTGGAATTGCCAATCTTTACTGAACTCAGGTATGTTTTTGAGGAGGTAACAACATTCTAACAAGGCCTAAAGCTCACAAGAGTCAAATACTTTAAGAGTAAAAGTTTGTAGCAGGTCTAAAAATCAAATGACTAACGTAAATGAGATGTTGCTTATCTATATTGTAAGATTATATCTGCAAAGTATCAGTGCTTATGCTATGGGTTCTGAAAGGTCTTGGGGCAAAAAGTGTTCTATATTACAAAAAATGTATTCTTGTGAGCTTTTAGAAATGTTTTAATGTTGTTACCTCCTTAAAAACATACCTGGAGTTGTGTTTTATTTCATTCATGTGTGAGTAAGAAGAATTAACGTTTTTTTTACAATCTGAGGCTTATTTCGTTAATAAAACAAGTTGTTTTACTCACCCATAGCCAGACATCCCAAGTTCCAAAAACTAATTTCAGGAAGATGTCGTCGTCGTTAAATGTTATTTGTGTTTAAACATTTCAACTATATGTCCATGTCAGGGGTCTCAAGTCTCACGCATTGAGAGTGTGACACACGCAATTTGACGTTTTTTTTTTGTGCCCAGAAAATCGGTCTGTGTGGCTCAGTTTATGCAGGCACCGCGCGTTTTCAGCGAAAAAACTCCCCCTCCCTCCTCCCCGTCCCGCTCCCCGGAAAAAAATCAGCTAATCAGAAAATAGATTGTTCTGTTGTTGGGCAGACTGTAGAGTGTAGTTTCACACTGCGGTGATGATAACCATCAGGTAATAACTTCATTTATATAACTCTCATTAGTTGCTTTGTAGTTTAAGTT